>APFE030645710.1:9977-46058 GCA_000404065.3 Pinus taeda
GGGTGGCTAATATATGTCATTATGCATTCATGTCCGACCTGACGAATTCGAGGCGGATGAAGAGAAAGAATTTCGAGAAAGTTTGAACATCACGGACAAAAAATTCAAATATTGGTACATTGATTCATTGTTGCCTCACCTACGCTTACCATTATCACAATAGAAGATTGCAACCAAAGCAGAAGTTGTGGAGATCGCGATGAGGTTGGAAGTCTCGCTAGTACAAGATATGAGCATTGGAGTACAACAGATTCACTCGCAGCTGGCAAGTCTGCACCTCGAGTTTTAGAGCCTAAAGAAGGGAATGGAAGCCTAGCCCAAAGTTCATGCAAAAGTTTGGTTCTTGAAATACAAGGGCCACAATCACGATAAGGACCATTTTACGGTGTATCAAAATTATCTTATTAGGGTTAGGGGGGCGGCATCCCCCTAAAGCCAGAAAATACTATTGGGTCGAGCACAGGAGCAGCAATGTGGTGCACTATTTTTTAGGTAACAGGACAACATGCGACACACAATTATCATCTACTACAAAAATTTGTACAGACACCCCAGCAATTGTTTTGCAATTTCAACAAATATATCAGTCAAGATGAGCACCATTGTCGAAGTTATGAATTAATGATGGATAGAACCCCTACCTATCAAATGCAAGAATAAACTCAGCCTCGAGATCATAGCCCAGGTGCAGCGCGCAAAGGGTTTCAAGGTCATGGAAGAGGAATACAAGGAGGGGCTGGTAGAGGTCGTGAACAAGTTATTTGTTATAACTGTGGCGAAGCTAGACATTTTGCGTGCAACAGTCTGAACCCAACAAATCCATCTTGTCAATATTGTAGATAGTTTGATCATGTGATAGAATATTTTCTGATACTTATACAAAATATGGAAGAAAATAAAATGCAAACCCAACAGCCTACGCAGGATATCCATATGATGAGGGTGGAGCCCTGCGAAGAGGATCATAACATCAATATTGTAATGCGCAATGGTATGGCCACATGTAAATATAAAGGAAAGCAGGCAAATACCAATGGATGGGTCCACAAGGATGTTGAAAAGGAAGTCGAGTTTGACCTCAACAGAGCCAAAGAAACTTTTATGGAAGCTATGAAGAACTTTGTTGAGGCTTTTATGTCGGGGAGTCAAGACAAATCAACTAGAAACAGTGAAGTGCAAGATGTGGATCCTTTTTTGTTGGCCACTTTTCTCAAAACTTGTATGAATCTATTAAGGGATCAGAAGGTGGTAGAAGGGCTTCAAGAGCTAATTGACAATTGCACGAGAAAAATTAAGATTCCTACAGAATAGTGCACTATGACGAAACTAGGAAAACTCAAGAAGCGAACAGGTCACGAGATGAGGCTGACCACACAGATCGGGGAATATGAGATGGATCAAGTCATCCTGTATTTAGGTTCTGATGCAAATGTACTACTTAGGCAGACATAGGAAAGGATGGGTATACCTATGCTATAATGGCCTCCTATACAATTGTGCATGGCCAATCAGTAGATGATCATTCCTATGGGGCACCTGTATGGGGTAACAATGGACATTGAAGGAGCAAGAGCATTGATCGACTCTGAGGTAATTGAAATAGTGGATGAAAACAATCCTTACCCTATGCTAATAAGAATCGATTGGGCCTTCAACATGGATGCAGTGATTAATCTGAAGAAGCGAAATATGACATTTGAGAAGAAGGTGCTCAAGGTTATTATGCCACGAGACCCTGCTGAAGGAGTGTGGTACACTGAACTGGTCCGCAACTATGAGGAGGATGATGATTTGGATCAAATCTAAAAGATTACTGTGCACGATGAATATTTGATCAATCCCACGACAGATGGGTGGATCACGTGGAATAGGGACATCTCTTATACCTTAGACTCGGATGAGGAGCTCGAACATTGGAAGAATAGGTTACATGAGGTCTCTACGTTATGTTGCAATATGATGACAAAATCGTTGCAGTGCGTATCTAAAAAGGTAAGAAAACTTCCGCATTATGATGGCTTAAATTATGTTAATCTCTTTTTGGATGAGTTTGAAATGGAGGTGCTGGAGGAACATTGATTTTAGGCACTTGAATTTGCACTGCGCGTTACACCTACCTGTTTGGGAGGTATGCATAAGGAAAGTTTCACTAACTAGAAGGAATACAAGTGAATGATGAAGATGAGGTTTGGATATGCTAATACTTGGATGACTGAGAAATATAGAAAAAGGGATCATCTGCACCAAGCACTTGGTGCAGTGGACTAAGGCTTGGGGAGAAGAGCCACAACCAGAATGGGTGCATATATTTTGTCACACCTTACATAATATTCCAATGAATTGGTGTTTAGAAATAGAGCTAAGCCATTGGACGACCAAATGGGATATCTTGAGGGAGAGCTTCTTACTAAATTTTAGCTTTGAGGATGAATTTGAATGCATTGATGAAGCACTACAAGAGATTAAGGCCCTTATCTTTAGAACACCTAAAGAACCGGTGGAATGGGTATAACCAGACTGGAGTACATAGCTGCGCCATGCGCAGGAATGCTACAATGTGATTGTTGAAGAAGAAGATGATCCAAGAAAAATCAACATTCCAGAGACTGAGGGACAACGAGAGGTTGAAGGACCTAAAGCGGAGAACCCCAATATCTCAGAACCTTTGAAGACTAGACAAGTAAACATTGGATCCGATGTGCAACCTAAGTTTGCAAACATAAGGGATTATTGGGATGAAGATACAGTTGATGAAGTTTTGGAGTTGCTGTGTGGATACCAAGACTTGTTTCCTACCACGTTTTCGGACCCGAAAGGAATAGTAGGGGATATGGGAGTGATGAAGATCACTTTAAAGCTTGATGCAAAGCTCATGAAACAAAGACCTTACCATTTAAATCCAAAGTATAAGGAGAAGGTGTGCAAAGAGTTAGATAAAATGTTGGAAGCGGGAATTATTAAGCCAGTAGAAGAATCTGATTGGGTGAGCCCTATGGTGGTTCAAGAGAAGAAGCAACAAGGAAAAATTAGAATATGCACAGATCTGCGAAAGCTCATTGATGCATGTGTTCATGACCCATTTCCAACGCAATTTATGGATGAAGTTTTGGAGAATGTCGGAGGGCAGGAAGCTTATTCATTCACTAATGGGTTCTCAGGGTACCATAAGATTAAGATTGCGCCGAGGGATCACAGTAAGATAACCTTCACGATGGAGTGGGGATGTTTCCAGTACAGAGTGATGCCATTCCAGCTGAAGAATGCACCAGTGATCTTTTCAAGGGTCGTAATTTTTGCATTTAAATAATTTATCCATAAATTTATAGATGTATATTTTGGTGACTGGACTGTGTTCAGATTCGTAAAGTGCCCTGTTGCAAGTCTGTGCCTAATGCTAGATACTTGTTGTAGATATCAAATTGCATTGAATTTGAAGAAATGCATATTTTGTGTGCCATATGGAATCTTGCTGGGTCATGTGGTCTCCAAACATAAGTTAATGGTAGACCCTGCAAAGATAGCAGTTATCATCAATCTAGAAGCTCTGAGGAATGTAAAGCAGTGGCGTGTAACATTAAGGCACATTGTTTATTATAGAAAAATTATCAAGGCTTATGCTCAAAGAACTGCACTGATGGAGAAATTACTGAAGAAGGAAGCGACCTTTTGTTGGGATGACGAGTGTTAGTGTAGTCTAGATGTGTTAAAGGAAAAGATGGTGATTGCACCTATTTTTTTGTTTCCCGATTGGAAGAAAGAATTCCATGTACATGTGGATGCCTCTTGTATTGCGATGGGTGTGGTATTGACCCAACTGGGTGCAGGTGAGATTGATCCCCCTATAACCTTCATGAGCAAGAAATTGTAAAAGCCTGAGAAGAATTATTCAACTAAAGAGTTCAAAGGGTTGGCGATGGTCTACACACTACAGAAATTTCGACATTACTTATTGGGCACGCATTTCAAAATGCATACATATAACTTTGCTCTCAAGTACCTGGTCAACAAACCTGTGTTGGGAGGGAATATTTATATATGGTTATTGTTATTTCAAGAATATTATTTTGAAGCGATTTTGAAGCCTAGACGATTGAATGTGGACTAGATTATCTATCCAGGCTTGAGACAGGTGAAGAGCCAACTAATTTAGATGAAGGATCACCGGATGTGAAATTGTTTGTTGTATGAGTAGCAGATGATCATTTTGCAGATATAATTCAAGTTCTAACTACTGGAACAACTCTGGAAGGGTATTATACTCAAGAAAAGAAGGAACTAGTGGTCCATGCTACTAACTTTTCTATGATAGCGGGATACCTATATAAGATGGGCACTGATGAAATACTACACATATACGTTCCAGAGTTCGAGCATTCTATTATCCTTGCCGAAGCACATGAAGGAGTAGTGGGAGGACACTGTGCAGGTAGAGCGACCGCACAGAAGATTTTGCGTGAACGGTTATGGTGACCATCAATGCATAAGGACTCTAAGGCGTACTGTAAAGCATGTGATGCTTGTCAAAGGATGGGAAATCCATCACGAAGAGATGAATTACTCTTAAATCCTTGAACTTCAGTACAAGTGTTTGACAAGTGGGCTATTGACTTTATAGGTCTGATATAGCCACGAGGAAAGAAGATAGGTGCACATATATTATTACTGCGGCTGAGTATTCGACAAGATGGGAAGAAGCACAACCGATGAAGGACTATACAAATGCTACATCTGAGAAGTTTCTGATTGAGTATGTGTTGACCAGGTTTAGATGTCTGAACATACTGATGAGCGATAGCGGTATGCACTTCCTCAATGAAACTATTGCCGTGATGCTCGAAGAATTTTAGGTGTATCATCAGAAGAGTACACCCTATCACCCTCAAGAAAATAGAACAGTTGAAACATTCAATAAGATACTGAAGAATGAATTGATTAAGGTCTGCAACACACAAAGGAATGATTTGGATGTGTGCATACAGGTGGTCTTATGGGCATATAGGACGACGTCTAAGAAGCTAACAGCACAAACCTCGTTCAGGCTGGTGTATGGGGTAGAAGCAATTATGCCAATGGAGTATATTGTGCCAAGTCTGCAGATTGCAGCATTGACTGAGATGCTTGATCGCGAGACTATGGAAGAATGCCTTGCATAATTACTAGAGCATGAAGAAGATTGATTTCTAGCCGAATTTCACCAACAGGTGTAGAAGGAACGTAAGAAGGCCTAGCACGATAGGCACATTAATTTGCGCACCTTCAAGGTGAATGATCTCATGCTGCTATATGATAGAAAGCTCACAAAATTTCTGGGAAAATTTCAAATGCATTGGTTGGGGCCCTATGTAGTCAAGGAAATTACAGAGGGTGGTGCAGTTTAGCTCGCAAAGCTGAATGGGAAACTATTCCTGGGAAGAGTCAATAGGAGTAGACTAAAGTTATATCTAGGGCATCCTACCCCTGTGCAATGAATATATGATGGAGGGACAGTCTTAGTACTCCAGACAACTATGAGGGTGTATGGGACTATAAACTACACTACTCGAAGACTGAGAAAACAAATTAAAGGGGTTGCGTGAGGAAAGAAAGCAACACACTAGGAGGAGGTGCGCCAGGAGGGCTGCACCATAGAGGATGGTTCCACGTAGTTGGGTCCAAAAATAGTTGTTGAATGAACTGTAGCTGATTGGATGACGAAAATACTGTTAGGAGGAGTGGGTAGGAAATATTTATGGTGAAAATCTTTGGAAATCTGCCTCCAAAGATACATTTATGATCATAAATTGGAGGGAACGGTCATATTTGAATTCGAAATTGCCGATAAATCTGGCATGCTGGGCTACAGTCGAACACTTTGCCTTCCAAAAATTATTTGTATAATCTGTTGTGTAAAACTTATGAAACGAGAAGATTGGAAGGAACTTCTTCCATGACTCGGGTTAGCTAAGTTACCTAAGTGGAACCGAAAGACCTTCTTAGACAATATGACTAGAACCAATCCCGTAGAATCCGCTAGTTCTGAAGCTGTTGCCTCTCAAGTCGTTGTATCTGATGTCGTTTTCCCTGAAATTGCATCAATGGAAACTATCTCATCTGTACGTACAGTGCCGAGGTCACCTAGGTCGAAGCCATCTACTGCTAAGGAAAAAAAGAAGAAACCCCAAGTTGTTTCGCTGAAGTAGTCACTGAGGAAGAACCATGTGGAGGTTTGACAAAAAGGGAAGATGGATAAGGAAAAACAACCATATGAACCCTTGGATCTAAGTGAAGAGGAGCTTCGCGATGGGGTTAAAGAATTGGATGCTAAGGAGGGCGAGCCTATCACTAAGCTCGCAGATTATATCCCTTCGTGAAAGGGCAAAGCAAAGGTACCCAAGGATCCATATTTTGGCAAGTTTATGATTTCTACAGAGAAAGTTCCATTTGAAGGTGTGTAGTTATGATGTATCCCTACACTGAAAATGGAGGATTGGGATCTCGCTGATCACGAGAAATTCCTGCATTTGGCCACAGACAAATATTTGGAAAAAATATATTATGAGGAGAATGGAGTCACATGACTAGAGACGATGAAGTGGGTCGTGGGGGTTGAAAAAGTCAGGTTTTTTAACATTATATGGGTACCACACTTTAGTTGAACCACTATCAACACAATGCGTGTATGCCAACTACTTGCATTGGTTCATAATGGGTGTCTCTGGCTAGGAGAGCCCATCCCCATCACATATATGTCTATCCACCATATCACAAGGTTTCCCTATGAAGGGTTAGATCCCACCAACAAATTTGGAGGCAAGAGTCAAGAGAAAAAAATTGTAGACAAAATGAAGTGTGAGTATGTCTTAATCAATAAGTCGCATGGATACTCCATGCGCTCCATCACTGATAACATAGTACATTTTTTTCCTCAGTTCTTGGCCTCCAATATCATGAGGAAATGTCGCACAGACAAAGTGTTAATGCCACTAATTGCATTGGTTGAACAATGCACGAAGGGGATGCAGTATAACTAGGTGCAGTACCTATGCAAAGAATTCATGTTGAACTGTTGTGAATCAAGGGACAATGGCAAGGATTTTCACTATGCCTGTCTTTTGTTATCGATTGTTCTCGTCGCATGGAGACTTTCAGAGGATAGCCAGTTCCCTCCCCGGGATGAGGATTTACCAGAAGTAGTGAAGTTTGGTTCGCTATGGGAAACGAAGGACCCAGAAAGGGTCATGGAAACGAATGTATTCTGGGTGCTGATGGAGATGGACCTTCGCACCATGATCAATCAGAGGAAAATGTTGTCACCAACATTTTTTGGAAAATTGGAGGCCTATGCGGAGTTTAAAGCAAACTTTCATAACATATCCATCTGCACGAGGCGAGACCCTAAGAAATTATGGTACAAGTTACCATACCTAGTAACAGATGCAGATGTGCAGGAAGTCATAGGAAAATGGCCATCTGAGTTGAGGCATCCATCATATATCAACCTAGGAACAAGCACAGTCAGGGAAAGTTCCTCCGTGCAGAAAACAACAACACAGAAAAATGAAGAGGTTGAGCAGGTTGCAGCCTGAGAGAAAGCAGCATAGAAAAAGAAGGAAGCCGTTGTTAAGGAAGTTGCTGACAAAGAGCATGTTGCGAAGGAAGCTGCTAACAAAGAGTGCTCCACGAAGGAATTCGTTGACAAGGAGTGCGCTACAAAGGAGGCCGCAATGGACAAAGAGGAGTCTGCTTCTCAGCAAACTATGGATAAGGAAGGGTTCGAGGAGGAGGAAGGAGGTGGTTGTGAGGAACAGAGCACCCCATTCAAATTGCATAAGCAGACCGGGGAAACCACTTCCGGGTCTAGAAAGAAAAAAAAATTCTTGTAAGTAGGCACACGTGGATCGAACGGTCCTCATTGAGGGGAACTTGGATGAGATCGATGGCAAGGTTCGCGACACCACAACGGAGTTGTGGACTCAATTCGAGTAGTAGTACATGCAAATGCTGAGGAGCGTCCATAATGATTTGCGTGAGTTGTAAATTCAAATAGGTAGAACTCAGGCGAGCATGAGGCAAGTGAGCCTGCAGCAAGCCAGCACATCAGTGCTAAACCCAAAAAGGACGTTGGACCTCAAATTCATTCCATTACAAGAGGGATCACTGTGTGTAGATCTAGATGAAGCGAATTCCCAACTCGGACAAATCAAGGAAGTGGGTATCAACTTAGCTGCGCTGCCCATTTAGACCCTCCATGCACTTCACCATGGGGTCCTGTTGATGCCTCGAAAATCGTTGCATCGACATTGGGGGAAACCACCCGGTCCGGACCTTAGTGCAGCTCCTTTTTTGTTTGGTGTAGTGGCTCCGACTGGGGATAATGGGACCAGTTTCCCAGCAATAGATAAATGGGATGAATGAATACTTTGTAAATAACTAAAACTATTGACAGAAATGTAAGAAACTAAAACTATCCCGAGAATCTAATTGAACTTCTAAAGCGTAGCTTTTGATGTTCTATATTCTAAAAATACAATTATATAGATAACAGCATTCTCAAAACACAGATATTAAATCATTCAAGATTACTGTACCTAAATAGTTAGATACAGTGATTAAAGCGATACTACAAAACTTTAAAGGTTCATACCATTAATGCATACATGATTAAATAATAAGGCACATCATATGAACATCCAATAGTGGTATGAACAAGATTTCCTGTTGATACACATGCATACAGATAATGATAGCAGAAAATAATTACACAGTGAAATCAAATACACAGAATGAATTCAAACCAAAGATAAAAGTACCATTTAAATTGTAAGCCACTCCCGATATGAATCGCTATGTATGACCTCTACTTCAACGCATAACAATCTTTGAATCAACGACAATAGTGCACAATTGAATCAAGAAACTTCTCCGTTAAAATAAAAGCAGGTGGTCGAGTTTCATAAAAGAATAGAGGCTGAAGCACAGTAGTGCAAACTTCAGTCTGTTAAGTCTTATACAAAATTTTACGACCCTTTCTAAATGCATGAAAGGGTCTATAAATACTATACTAATCTAAAATATCTATCAAAACAGAAAAGCTAACTAATCTGATGTCAATAAATTCTATTTCCTATTTTGCTGATGATCGGAGGAGCTGGGCGATGAGTCACTCTGTCGGCTTCTTTCCTGTGTACCTGAGTTGACTAATAGCAAGCATTGGCTCAACTTCAGGAGGTTTGTTGAGCCTGGAACTGAGCTGGGCAGCATAGGTGGAGTCTTGGATCTCGGGGATCATATATTGCGTGGCATCGGTTAGGCACTTGAGAGCAGATCTTTGTTTATGTGGCTTGATTAGAAACCGCCAATATGCATCCATGTCTAACGTTTTAACCGCAGTAATCAACATTGCTATGTTTTCTAACTCAGGGTAGCATGTTTGCTCCAATGTATATGCAGTAGTAATTTTGCCAGGTGTGCATTGGGAAGCAATATTGGCCAAATATAGAGTATCATTTACTAGATCGGCCAAATTACCAGCGGTTAATGAACATCTTGATGCTGCTCTTTCTACTTTTAGTATTTGCGTCTGCCATTCTGTAAACAATATATTTTTATGGACTTCCAATATCCGAGGTGGATTGGCTTGCTTACCTGACTTTGAATCTTGCCATTCAAGATAGCTGGAGATATCTTCTTCAGCTTGATTATACTCTGCTCTAATCTTTTCCACCTGATCGCTTACAGTCGTAGCCAACTCACAGAGTGGTTCTGCCTGAGAAAGGGATTGTGCCAAGAGTTTAACCTGAGATATAAGCACTTTATTGATTATCATTGCCTCTTTTTTGAATTCTTCTATTTGCGCATCTCCCCTGGTGGCTTCCAACTGTGCTGTGATTTGAGCAATGTATTCATCTTTAGCTTTTAAAGATTGCTCATTTGCTGCCTTAAGCTGCTCCAATGCTTCTGTCAACTCGCTCTGCTTTTGGATGGCTGCCTGAGTGATCGACTGTTTCTCCTCGTGCCATTGTTGCATCAATTGGCTATTAATTCTCTGTTGCTCGATAGCTGCTCGCTGATGCGCACTGTCTCTTGCTGGTGTCCCGTTGATTGCTGCTCAGCCTGTATTATCCTCTGTCTGACATCTGCTAATTCCGTTTGAAGATTCAAAATCTCCTGGTCCTTTGTCTTTAAGAGAACTGCTACTTCTGAGGCTTTGTCAATAGTGGCAGCCGAATAGGCTCCCGCATATTGTGACAACTTGGTAAGGTCGTCAGAGGGATCAAATTTCTCTCTCTAGACTACATTGCCCGTTAGTGGTTCTCAGGAAAAAGGGGAGGTTGATCAAGCCTCTGCCTTTTCCTTGATCTCTTTACTACTGCTCTATGCTTAGGGCTGTAGAAGACGTTCAGTGGAGGAATGTCTTCTACCAGGAGGGTGATTTGGTCACTAGGACCTTTTGGAATAATCTCTACATTCATAATTTTGGGTGGGCCGGTGGTTGGACTCGAAACCTGGGATGAACCTTTTTTCTGTATGCCGCTGCTTCTTGGAGTGTCGGTATTCTGTGAATCCTTGGTCCCGCCGATAATGGTACTAAAATGCTGCCATTCCTTTTGCAGCTCGGGGTCTGTGTCGGTACCTTTATTAGTATCGGGGGTATTCTGCTTGGATTGCAACTCCTTGAGCAGTTGTTCTTGTTTCTCCTTCTCTTGTCGTTCCTGTTCCTTCTGCTGTATCTCTGCCTGCTCCCTTTTTAGTCTGTCTTCCTCTTCCTTCCTTAAGCGTTCTGCTTGTTCTCGTTTTAAGAGTTCTTCTTTTTCTTTAGCTGAACGCTCTGCCTGCTCTTTTCTCAGTTTATCTTCTTGGTTTTTCTTCAATTGTTCCTCCTGCTCATTAGCTTTGGTTTTCATTGTAGCAGGGGGTTCTTTCTGTCGTTGCTCACCAGGCTCGCTTGAAGATGACGCTTGGGTTGGCATTATTAAGTCCAGGGGCAGAGTTTGCAACCTCTGCTGCCTGAGCCTGTTGAATTCTGATAACCCTTCGTCATTATACCTTGTTTTAGCAATTTCTCTGGCTTGACCAATTGATTCTGCTGAGGTAAATATATCATCAAAAATGTCCTCTTTATGCTCAAATGTTGATAATTTGGCATGTTCAAGAGCAGCATATGCATATTTCCTGGGGTCATATGCTCTGTTTGGGAGTATAGGAAGACGTAGGGCTTGAATTTTCGTGGCTTCCTTTTCTGCATGTTTTAAATCATGCAGGGTGAAAACCCCACATCTGAGAGGAAAAGTTGGCCAACCTCGTTTTTGCTTATTTCTAAGAGTCTATGTGGTACTCTTAGCTGAGAGTTGGTAGGCAATTTCTCGGGCTAACAATTTATCGGGAACATAAAAGGGAAGGACATGGGGATTGGCTTCACTACCAAAAACTCTAACATATGTAAAATGTTCTTCACCAAACCAGCTACCTACTGACGGTAGGTCAAAAGAGGCTAAGTAAGAAATCCTAGGAATGGGCTTATTAAAAATGGCATAATGAATAGGAATCATGAAACCATTACAGATATTATACAAGTGGGCTTTGTGAGACGACTTCCACATCTTACGATGGTAAATATGGATGGGGGAGGGGTCCTGTGTGGTCCACCTCCAGCCGAGAATGGGAAATTCGGAGTTAAAACACAAGGTATCCAGAATATAAGCACTGTAATAAAATGGCGGGATTATCCTTTCACTAACTCTAGTCTTATTCCTATATTCCTGGATGGCTAGGGCAAGCTTATCTGAAAGGATGGTGGCCCAATCCATAATCCAACTGTTAATTGCCGCCTCCATGAGGGGAACCATTTCGATAGTAAAATTGGTGGAGTCGTGAAGACCCCACAATCTACACATCATTATAGCAGCATAGCAATAGGGTGAACAAAAGGAGTCGACTGATTACTTACCGGAGGCTTCATGCTTGTGTTTAGCTGGGTTCGACCTCCAATCCTTGATAGGCTCAGACTCAATTTCATTCTCACTCGCGAACTTCTCCAGAAATGCCTTATTGTAAACTTTCTCTGGCATAGGCAAATGATACATTTGCCTCAAATCCTCTGGCTTGAAGGATCCAAAAATCCTTCCATCTTTTGCAACGAAGGTTCTGTCTTTGATAGGAATTTCTTCAATTGCCCATTTGATAGCATCGGTGTATGGAAGCATTTGTTCTCTTGCCGCTATCCTATGTAGGAAAGAGTCGGCCAGGTCTTTGAGAGTGCACTCTGAGCTCTTGGTAGAGTCTGCGGTAGCTTGCTCTACCACCTGCTTAGGTTTTTCGGCTTCCAGCAAATCATAAGTTCCCTGCCAGGTAGTTTTGGCGAGTCCCGCGCATGTTGTGTCTGATATCAATCCCTTCTTACTGTTCATGATTGGTTGTGGCGTGGATGGTGATTCAATAGCGCCTGTAACCTTCTTCTGCTTCTTTCCCATAATGCCTGAATTGTTTGGACAACTCTGTAATCTGCACAGAAGAGTGGTTTTGGCGTAATACTGAGATAATAATAAAATTCACAACTGAGAGAACAATAAGAAGAGCGTCGATATACTTGGCCTTTATTAAAAGAGCGCGGATATGATCTATAGGCAGATTTGAAAGGATGGGTTCATTAAGGGGCCGTATATGATCTGCCACCTTTATAAATGCTCACCAGTGCAATATTCGCCTAAAGATCTTTTAATTGATGTAATGGGCGTATCGGCGGCCGAGCGGGAATGATTATGCCTTAATTGTTATTAACTCGAGCTTTCCAATCATTCTAACGGCTTTTTCTTGGAGAAATGTGCCTTATCTCATCGGATCGGGGAGGGGCGCGAGGATAGATTTAACCATGCTTCAAACGACGCCGATCGCCGATCGCCGATATCGGGTCGGGGAAAGGCTTATGCATCAAGGTTTTGACAAGGGGAAACGCCGATTGCCGATCGCCGATATCGGATCGGGGAAAGGCTTATGCACATTAAAATTTTGCCAAGGGAAAACACCGATTGCCGATCACCGATATCGGATCGGGGAACCGTCTATGAGCAGTACTTGACATACAAAGGGAACCGTCGATCACCGATATCACAGATGGCTTTATCGGGTCGGGACTTCATTGATAGGCATGATAATGGTGCTTACGGAAATGGCCGATTGCTGATATCGGGTCGGGACTTTGGTTGATAGGTGCAATAGTGATGCATGAAGGAAATGCCGATGGCCGATATCGGGTCGGGACTTTGGCCGATGGGCGCAATAGTGATGTAAAAGGGAATGCCGATGGCCGATATCGCCGATAGCTTTATCGGGTCAGGGTTTGGCCTTTTGATTGCTTGATGCATGCATTTTTGCCTTATTTCCAATATTTCAAAGGAATATTGCTTTTTCCTGGTTTTATTGGAATTTCATAAAGTAAGGATTATCGACATCAATTTTATTTTGAAAGGGACCTATTTCATATTTTAATGATCTTGTGAATAATAATAAAGATGAAATGGGGGGTTGTTTTGCAAGGCACAACAGTACTCCAACCTCCTCAGTTGGTAACTTTGCGGTAAGATATGGATTCCACTTCTCAAATTGGTCGAGAAGGAAGGGATGCCATTATAGACAACATCCAGAGTGCATTGATAGGAATTGATAGCGGTCTAAACTGACAAAGAGCATGAGCTAATGCACGGTTGACAATACCTAATTGGTCATGAGGAAGAGGTTGTGGGATCGATATGCGTTAATCGTTAGGATGGATATTTTAATGTAATTTGTAATGTATTTGTTAATGTCGATTCAGATGCATTTTGTTAATTTTTCCATATATAATCTAATACAAATGTATCATATGTTCACCATTTGCAGTTAACTCATTTGTTGAACAAAAATTTTGATAATTTCACAGTCCCAGGTTTAGGTTCCAATCAAGATATTTTGAGAGATGTTAGTTTCTTTTTAGGAGTTCATGTTGATATAGTTATTATTCTACTTTTATTATATTGATATTGTGATGACATATTTTTAAGAGAAATAATTATGCATATATAATTAAATGTTAACAGATTCTGATTCCATCCGATGTTTTGGACATAGCGCCACCGTCTTCCTCCCTACTAGGAGATGTGTCAAATATTTGATTGTCTCAAGTATTGAATATTTCACTTATGTTTTGTTGTAAATTGAAGTGCAAGTTTCATTAAAAAATGAGATGATTTCCATTCTCACGGGACTTTAGCGATGGAGTCGGCAATGGGGATAGTCATGTAACAATTTTTTAATATTGCGAATTTATGCATTTTCATGTGCAATTTTAAATTTTTAGTAAATACATGTACATGTATTGTATAGGGAATCCAGGAGGGGTAAATGCAAGGGGAACACCATGATTTATTGCATGGAATTTGAAACTTTAGTCGGTTATAGGGATTGAATCATCTAGACAATTTGAAAAAGTTGGATCTTGATTTTCTTAATATTGATCTAGTTTATGCATTTTCATGTGCAATTCTAAAATTTTAATATATATGCATGCACATGTATTGTACAGTTTATCAATGGGGGCGCAATGTATGGTGAACACCACAAAGGCACTATGGAGGGGGAACACCATGAGGTATTGCATGGAATTTGAAACATTTTATAATTTTGTTTTGGAGATTACATTCTCATTTAATTTTAAAACACTAAAATTGAATTTTAAAGTACATAATCTTATCTATATATGCAATTACACATGTTTTGTAGGGCACCCACGATTCAGATGAGAGCATGAGGAGGTTGATAGATCATATATTTCAGCGAGATTCTCTAAATTGATGCAACTTTTTATTTGATAGTCTTCTAATGTTATATTTACTTTTATCATGATAAAAATTTTGGACATATTTAAAGTAAAACTCTTTATTATGAATTGATGCATATTTTTATTTGACAACTTTTTATTATATATTACTTTTATAATGATATAAATTTTGGACATATTTTAGATCTATAACTCTTTATTATGATTTAACACATGCTAATTTTAGAGTTTATGTACATTTTTCATGGTACAATTTGCATGACGCATGATTTCATGCTTAAAAATTGGTTTTACATATTTCAATTCAACAATATGTAGCAATGAAAGTAAATTTGCATTTAGTTGGTACAATTTTCATAATCATTATTATAATGTTAGTAGATGATTCTTATAATTATCAAACTCCAAAAAAGCCAATATTTTTTATATTTGTATCCACCAATCACAATTACCTATACAAAACCCAAAATGAGGCTCAACAAGTTAGAGAATATAACTCGAATATACAATTCATTGTTGCAGAAAGATGAGAATGATAAATTCTAAATCACATTATTAAATCAAAACATGGGCATAAGCACTCACATAATCTTACTTCACTATTTTTAAAAATGACACTTTCATCGCATGTCTTTGGATCTAGAACTTATGTCTTTTCAATAAGACCTTCATATAAGAAACGAGAAAGAAACATGCAGGTTATGCTAGAACAACAAATTTAAGAACAAATCACATGTTTGTTTTCTTCATGAATCCAGAAAGCATTATAAATAAAAATTCTATATCTCAATTGGGTGTCATATATACTTTAGGGTGCTTTTAGTATGCCCTTCTAGTTACTACAAACTAGAGAATTCATTTATCCCATTAATCCTCTACAGAATTCTCTTTAGTACTTGTTCTAGTACCTCCAAATTGACCCTAACAGTATCAAATGGTAGAATATGACATGACAACCAATATAAAAATCAATAAATTATCTAAGTACTAACCTTCAAGGATGCCTCGGTTGGCATTCTAGTAGCATGGAACCGATGACCTTGAACATATCCATAAATCATTGCAAACTCCATCAATTCCTACTAGAGTTTCCAAATTTGCAACCATATGATATGCCAACCAATTTAATATGATATAATCCTCAGGATTATATGTTGTTCCTCCAACAGGAAACTCTTGAATTGAACCAACATTTCTCCTTGAGGCTATAAATTCAGTGACTAACATTTGATTAGTTGTAAGTGTTAATGTATTCTCAGATAAAAATTTTGTTGTGCATTCCAATGTCTCCACACTAGGAAGCTTATGCACATTAGCATTCTTTTTTTCCATCTTACAAGTCCCAAGAGCCAAACATTTAGCAATGACAATAGGCAATCCCTCTAGTATAATAACAAATTTCAAAGCTAAAACAATCTTAAAATAGTATGTACACTTCTTCAATGAGAATATGACATTGTTTTGGCTAGCCATTTATGGTGTCCCATGAGAGAATATGTTTGTAAGTGATGATGCAAACAAGAAAACAAAAAAAACAATAATTGTTGTCAATCTTTCACTGAATTCATCTAATTTCTCTTTCAAAAGCATATCAACAACTTCCATAGAAGCTTCCTAAATTTGCATCTAAATTTTACCTATTTATGTACACATGTCAATGCTCACAACAATCCAAGTATAACAACCATTGAGAACTTTTGTTCTTGCAAACACCATGCGATCTTTTGACTTATACTTGTAGTTACTCATGGGAGTTGGGTATGTGTTTTAAAGCATAGGCATGCTCTCTCCAGTTAGGGAGCTCTATTCCATCCTATGGGTCGATGTCTTGAGGCATGCAATTTGAATGTTTACAGGAACCTTGTCTCCCACCCTTAGTTAAATTATATCTCCTCAAACAAGTTCTCAGGCAAGAAAATCTATATCATAACATCCATCTCTAAATACCTTTGCTTATTCGTATCACATTTCTTTGAGAGTTTCCAAAGCCTTCTCAACTTTTACTCTCCTATCATATTCTAACAATGACATTAAGGATGAGAATCAAGAGAATGATGAGGGGCTTTACATAGGCTACTATGACTGCCTAAAATGACTCATCATCATGAAAGTAGGCAAGAACAAATGAGATGATAATTTCCACCAAAAGTATTTTGATGAGTGTAGCATCAAATTTCTCCATAGCTAGCTTTCGTAAAGGTTTACCATTTTTTTCTTTTATCTCATTCCATCCATACCTTTTATGTCGTTTCTCCACTTCATGAGAACTTAAACCTTTGTCTAAGTGCACATCATATTATTTTAGGCATTTTTCCACAATTTTGGACTAAACAAAGAATGGTTTTTCCTCCATGGATTATGAACAGATGATCACTATATGATTTCAAACAAACTGTTTCAGCATTATCAGATCTATAATGTGCTTGAAAATTTTCAAGAAGCCTGATAAGCTTTTACATGAGCTTCAACTAAAGTGTTACATGCCAAGGTTGTTAGGGTGAAAACGAAGTTCAAATTTTATTTCAACGTATGCAACTTGAAACAACGTCTTCTACTATAAACATGCCAATGAATTTCATTTCTAACATCAAGAAGCTAAAATCTCAACCAAAAACATACCTTAATATTCAAATTGAAAAAAATGTTATCTCATCGATAAAATGTTTCTGATAAAACAAGTCGTAATACAATGTGGATAAGAAGATCATCACACCAATTATTTCAATGTGAACAACAAGCAACTAAAATCTCGATGATCATGGGATGATCTGACTCATATTTGTTCACTCATAAATAAAAAATTTTATCAAAGAAAACCCCTTTGATAATGTTGTAACAAAACATGCCCTAGGAAAAAATGTTAAAACCTATAAAATAATCAAGAACAACTAAGAAATAGGATTAACTTTTGGAAAGATAGATTCCCACAAGAAAAATTTATAGAATTCAAGACAAAAATCATTACAAACTCTTAGATATGATTCCAAATAGAATGTTCCAGTTTCAACAAGTTGACAATCCCTTAGTATAGTGTATAAAAAACCAATTGTACAAACCTCATAATCCAACCAAGAAATACAATTATTTCCAATGAAGACTCCAATTGCAAAAAAAATTGCAACTCCAACAAGACCTTATGGCTGATCAATTGTTGAAAAGAACAAAACAGTGCAATTTTAGGACAATCATAAAAAATTGCTATGACTCATGTTGCCGTCTTTCTTGCACACCTAGGTAAATGTGGGGAAAATCCTCAACCCTGCAAGGTGTGATCTTGGTGGCAAACTAATAGAAGGTGTTGTCACCTAATCCTAACTCTCTCCATTAAGGCCCTCTCCTAGTTATGTCAAGGGGGTTGGTCCCTAAGAATGAGTATTGCAAATGAAATGTGAGGTTCTAGGAGACTAAGGTTAATGGAGCTACTTATCAAATATATCTTGATTAAATGTTGGGCATGTAAACAATGAGAAATATAATGATATATAGTCAATGATACTCAATGCAACATTCAATAAACGAGAATATAAATCAGTGCCTTGTAAAGGATTGCTCCAATAGAAAAAATAAGTACTTGTTATGCCTTTGAAAAGTAAATTAGATAACTGAAATACGAAAGATGGCATAAAATGAAGTCAAGTTATTTCAAATTTAAATCATTCTCTCAAAAAATCTTTTTCTTCATTGTTATAAATTTTCTATTTAAGAGCTTGATGGTGGTTAGGTAAAGAGGATAGTTTACTCATACTCTTTAGCTTAGCCCTTGTAGATTATATTGTGTATATACATTGCATTTTCTTGACTAATTTTCTAGATAACTCTTGATTTGTTTTATGACCATTACTAATTCATTCTTGTGGAATCTTCAAGGAGTTCTCAATTGAAACATCTAGCAAATTATTTTCAAGACCTTTAGCATCCATTTGGCACTTGATAGGGTTGTGGGCATCTTTTGGGATAGATTTTGGCAAGGTCTTGAGCTGCTCCAAAGGTTTCCTTATTTCCTTGACGAAGTCCATAGGCTTTAGGAAGTTTATTCTCTCTTCTCTAAGAAACATTTCCCACTTTTTTGAGGTTTCTTTGTTGCTGCAAAAAAATCTGTTGTATTTTCAGATTTGAGGAATTCTCATTTGTAATTGTGGTTGTTATGTTTTTCCTTTCTTGAGGAGATTTATCTCTTATAATTCATACTTTTCTAAAGTCTCCCTTTGATTTATTTGGTGGCCTTTTGAGAGGCTTATCTTCATTGTAGCATCACTCTAATAAAATCATGTTTGCATGAGGGAGCTTGAGAATTTCTCCCATTGTATCCCACCTCCCCATTGAGAGGGAGGACCTTTTGCTGTGGATCGATTAATTTCTCTATTTTATCTTTTAACTTTCATGCTTATTTCACTTGCATGCATTTTAATATTGCTAATATAATTTTCTTATGCATGGTTAACCTCTAGATTTAACACTCACATTTCTCATGCTAAGTTGAGTTTGTGTAGTTTGCCATAATTTATTTCTCAAGTTCTTGCAATTTATTTTGGCTTAAGGCACAACATTTGTAACATCTCATTTGAAGAAACCCATTTTTCATAAGAAATTACTTTACATTTTGGAAATCTTAGATTGGTTTACTAATACATCTACTTTTTTCACTTGGCAATTGTTTCATAAGTCTCTTGGATACATCAATTCTTCATTTTATGTCAACTCATGCTCATATTCTATATTGAATATTGTTGATTTCCTTTTGAAGCATTCTTGTGTCACTTTATATGAAGAAATTTGCAATTTAACATCTAGTTCATTTACTTACAAGAAATTTTATTACCATCAACTTTAACTTTGGAACTTGTGAAGCTATATTGACCTAGTTTTCATTCTATTTTTTCCATTGAAAATATTGGTGCAATTCACTTGAGCATTATGTCTTATTTGGAAGAATTTCTATACACTATTCTTTCTGAAACATAACACTTAATCATTTAGGCATTTTAGTATTAGTTTGCATCTCTAAAATTTACCTCCACACATAACCTTGGTTTTATAGACAGCATAGGACCAAATTTTCTAGAAAAATTCTTCCATTTGGTACAAAGGTAAAGTGCGCAATCCTGTAGTTATGAAGGTGACTTTCCCCCTTTGTAGAAAGGACGACATGCATGATTTGTAAGGATTAGGGGAAGGGTATCATTAACGACGAACTAGTGCCTCCTCGTCTTCTTTGCAAGTCGCCCCAATATTTACCCCCTGGCAAGAACTTGAAGGGAGAATTTCTCACTTTATGATAGGCATATAGATTAAAATTACCCAAGATAAATTCATTCCACATAATTAGTTTGCACCTCATTTAATCAAGTCATCTTGTGAGCATTTCAATTTTTGCTTGCAATATTTTTATCTAATGTAATTGTCATTTTGATGATTATTTGGTTCATTATAATTTTATGTCATTATCTATTGCAACTTGAACATTTCCTTTACAAGTACAATTTCCAATTATACTTTTCAAGTGATATTTTATTTTATTTGTTCATCTTGATCTAGAACCAGTTTTGTAGGACTATTTACCATTTCACTTTGAATTTCAATTTGAGAAAGTACTTGCTATTTTATTTTAGAAATTATTTATAAAGCATTGGTATATACTCATTTCCTTTGAATGTGATCAAAATTGAAATATCTTTTATATTTCTCACATATTTACATGCTTGTTTAAATCTTGAATCAAGAAGTAGTTCCATTAACCTTAGTTTCCTATAACCTCACATTTAACTTTACAAATCATTCTTAGGGACCACCCCCCTTAGCTTAACTAGGAGAGAACTTAAACAAAGAGAGTTCAGATTAGGTGAGAACCCCTTCTCCTAGTTTTCCACCAAGATCACACCTTGAGGGGTTGAGAATTTTTCCCACATTTACCTAGGTGTGCAAGTGAGGCAAAAAAAACTCACAATCCATAGGATATTTTATATCTCAGACCATAAATTGATAAATTTATCATTGAAAAAGGCATCCCCAATAAATCCCCATGCACTTCTCCTCATTCCAAGGATGGTACCCCTTGTAAATCTATGTCACGAGGTTTTTTGAACTTAACCTTGAGGTTCAAAATTTGGCAACCATAAAAATTTTATTGAGGTTCATGGAACCTCATCAAACCTCATTGCCATTAACTAAGTCCATGGCTCAAAACTCATAACCCCATGTCACAATTCAAACTTGTAATCATTCATTGTAGTTTCCAAGTCCATGATAGCATTATTTTTATGTTTAGTGATGTCTATTTCCTACTATTTATTATTATTATTCATTTCAAAAATTAATATATGTATGTATATAGAAAATTTCTATAGATGAATGTAATGGTGAACCTCATCCAAACCTCATCAAAAAATTCAAACTCTAATGGAACCTAATCATTGTTGAACTCAAACTTGAACCCACACCATGTGACATGGGAGTAAATTGGTCCATTTAAACCATTGTATTTTGATTCAACATAGATATCTAGTAAGGCACACATCAGGAACCAGTTAGGGACTTGACCTTGATACCTCATGCTATGTATTCATAGTTCTCAAGCACTCATGCTAACCCAAGGACTCATGCTAACCCAAAGGGATAATTGATAAACTTGTTCTAAAACCAATACACTATAATTTGGTATAAGAGTTATGAAAATGTCTAATGCACAAACCATCCAAAATGCTACTACAAAAGCAAAGGAAAAACAAGAAGCAAAGTGAGAAATGAATTAAAATTAAATAGCATGGTTTACTTCTTTCATCACCCCCCTCTACACAAATGTGATCAATATTGTATATATATGTGGAGAGATGAATCATTTTCAAACAATAACCTTAAGAAAAATTCCTTTATAAAATACAAGCCCCCAAAATGGGTGATTCTCTCCTTATTTATACCTTGTCCATGCATAACTTCATACTGACCATAACAACAACCAACCAAATAGAAAAGTTGTTTTTAACACATAATTTCATCCCATAACTATTAAATAGATGTCGAACTTCACTGTAAAATGCTTTTAAATGCTACAACATCTTACGTGAATGGACAAGACAACCAATGGATGTCAGATGACTATAATGGTTATACATTTCCCTTAATATCACTCCATAGCTATAAATGCATACTTTCTTTTATATACCTAATAGAAAATATGTTTGGTCAAATTTGGTATGTAAGATAACAAACAATAAGACACAGTATGCACATAGGGTGATATGTTGAGTCCTGATAATATAAGGAACAAAGTTTTGAGAAATAACTAGCAAAAACACCTTAAATGCAATAATGAATAGTCCATGCCCTAATTAAACAAATCTATTTCAAAATCCTCCAAACAATACTATAACTAAAAATATGTAGAACATACATACAAGCCAAACTCTAGACCTGTGACTTACAATTGAAAATAAAAGAAAAAATAGTTCACAATTTTGACCTCATGACCTCCAGTTCCAGTAGCACCCCTCAGCCAATGAAAACAAGACAAGGAAAGACAAAATTATCCACTCTGGCACAAAGGGTGGAAAATATCCACCGTAGTCAAATCCTATCATGCCACAAATCTCCCACGCACTCCCTTGAAGCTTAAATACAAATCTACATGGAGATTTGAGCCAAACCAAGGACACCAACATGCATACATATCTATAATCCAAAACTTAGGGGCCAATATCTATTTTATATTACATAAGAAAAAAGGAAGAGAATCCAATAGCCTTCCTCTTGTTTCTGTTCTTGATTCCGCCCCAACAACAAAAATCCAATGGAAAACAAACAACTACGAGATGCCATATCACTCCACGTTGCTTTCAGCCTTTAACTTTCTTTGGCTCAATGTTCTGCACTTTGAATTAACTATTAGACTTAAGAATTTTTTTAGCATAAATTTTGATTATAAAAATGAGAGATTGAAGATCGTTGTTGAGGTGTGGACAAATGTAACTAGTCCATCATGCTATGAGAAAAAAAAGATGAAGGTGTTATGATTGACTTTGATTTTTCCAAAGGATCGAGAATAATAAAGAAAAAGCTAAAGCCATGTTTCTCAACTCACCCACACCGTTTGGATCATATTTTTCTTTACTTTTTTTACCTTTCTATATCTATGGATTAATCTTTAGTTTCATCTGTAAAATTTCATTGAAAAAGTGTGTATTTTTGTGTTTTGGAATCTTAGAGGAAGAAATCTTAGAGGAATGGTTTCCATACATGTGGAAAATTTTAAATGTTTTTTCACGAAAACATTTTGTATTTTTTTCAATGCAAAAGAGTTAACAATCTTATATATTAATATAAAAGAGTTCACATCAACAAAATTTTATAACTTTATCAGGTTTTGGAACCCTAGAGCCAAGTGATGTAAGTGTAGGGTTTGGAATCAAAACCCTAACCAACCAATTTGAAACTCTGAACAATCTAAAGGTTTGAAGAAAATTCTAGGGTTTATACACTAAATCCTATGATTGAGGAAGAAAGTCAATAGTGAATATTTCTTGTGTCTGGGGTTTATAGTCATTAGATGAACTTGAAGATACTAGGTTGAGCTTGATTTTTTATACTTTAGATAAAATGATCAAGGAACCATTATTGTTGATATAATAATGAAAGAACCACTTGTAATGACTATGCAAGATTGTTTTCTTGACTTATTCTCTCATTGGTACAACTTGTTCTAACATTTGAAATCTTGATTGAAGTACTCCTCATGATAAAGTTGCAATATTGATTTTGCTGTATAATGTATATTGTGCTAATCAAGTAATTTCTGTGATAAAGTTGAAATATTGATTTTGTTATACAAGGTATATTGTGCTTGCGAGGATCTAGTGTTTAAACAATGCATGTCTTGGAAAATTCCTAGGGTTTAGGATAATCAATATTGAATACCTAGGTTGAATATCTAGGGTTTATAACTTTAAGGGTTTATAAACCAAAAGTGTATCAGAACAAGAAAAATGTATGGTTTATGGATAAAACCCTAATTCTATTATTCTAGGGTTTGTATGGATATAGGATTTGTGTATAAAACCCTAGTTGATCAGTGTAAACCCTAAGGATTAGGGTTAGGGCTTATGGGTTAAGCCCTACGACAAATTTCTATTTGATTCCCTAGTTCCATGATGTTAATTCAAAAAAGATATAACATGTTGTGCACTTTCTTGATTATTACTGTCATTGATTTTATTTTCAGTATCTTGTTTTGGTAAATGAATTTGTTCTTTGTTGGCCTCCTAATTTGAATTGCAAGAACATTTGAAGGATTTCCTAATGGAAGAATAGGATAACAAGAGTACAAGTGTTCTATGAGCATTACTCTTAGAGGAACTAGGCAGAATCAACAAGACTAAAGCATTAAAGACCATTGTATCTTCTAAATAATGGTGTTGATTCATTTCTTTGAATCAAATCAAACTCAAACTTCCTTTGAAATTCCATAATATGCAAAGCTAAGATACCTTGAAAATTGATTCCATAACACCATCCTTAATATGAGGCTAAGAAAGGCTATAGTTGGTGTGGAAAGTAAGGAAATGGATTGTCTCAATGAAGATAGAGGCATGTAATGAGTCAAAATTCTAAACGTTAAAGGAAATTGACAAAACTGCATGGAATTGGATTAAAAGTAGCATGATAAAATTTCCCCTTAATATAACTTATAGCTATATATTGAATCACATGAAAGTGAACATTTCCTTTCCTACACCTATAGTGGACATTGTATTCTTCATAATTTATTTCTACTTGAGATAACATTACAACTATTTTTTACAGCCGAAACGTTATCACTCATCTAAGAATAACAAATTTCATAGATTGGAGTTCCATAGTTAGGAACATTTATTTTGCGGGGAGAAAGAATATGTCATCCTTGTGGCTCATGGTAAATTGAGGATAGAAATCCATATCGATATGTCATGCATATGATAGAATCCAAGAAAAATTTGTTAATCTGAGCATAAATAAAAATAAATTTTCCCATAATATGTTGGCTCACTAGTGAGAATGACAGGGTATTGAGCCATATACTATGGTTCCACTCTTATGGTGGCCTATCCTACCCAACAATGGGTTTCAAAAGGGAGGACTAAGGGTGCTTTTGGTGGAATACATACCATTATACCCGACTTATAAACCATAAGAAGTTAAGTCTATCAGAAAGGTAAGAAACCTACAACATTGAGCCAAGGATTTTTTTGCACATATCCATTCATATTTCCATGTGAGGTATATTTGGATAGACTTATATTTAGAATATGCCTGTTTTAAAATGTATTATTTTGCATTGTCCTAAAACCCTGTATGAGACAATATTGTCCAAAACTTATGGGTTGGTATGATTTTTCATTGTATTTTGGTCTTGACTTATGGATGTTCATAAATGAATCTCACAGGTCTTGGAACTCTTTCATGTGGAAGAATATATTTATCCTTATTCTCATATGATCTTCATATTGCAATTTCACCCTTTTAAGGACAATACAATACCCTCATTGAGGGCCTTGATTTGTGGGACATAAAAAAAAAAAAAAAAAAATTGTATTAAACCTTGGTCCCCACTTTTTTACTCATCTTCCTACATGTTAACTTCAATGAAAATGTGGTTCAAGTTCCCCAATCTTCCTTTACATTTTTGGGGATTTGTTTCCGTGGTGTCCATTGAAAATACACCAAGGAATTTCCACTACTGCTCCTCGAAAACAAGTGATAGACAAATATATCCCTACATATGGATCTGAGAACTTGTAAAACATGTTAAGAAAGGGTATTTTCATAGTTTCATCTTGTTATATGTCGCCCAATAGATATAGCTTAGTTTCATCTTGCTCTATATTTCCCAATGGGTATAGCTTAATTTTATCTTACTATGAAAAGAACCATTTCGTCTATTTCTATAAAAAAAATAGATATGTTCAAGTTAATAAAAAACGACCAATATGCATTATTTTAAGTGTATTTTGTTCCCAATCCTCCAAATGTTAATAGAATGCTTTCTAATGGCCATTAGTTTTATAATTTCAGCCTTAGTTTAGATGTTTTGAACTATGCATTCATATTTCAATACCAAATTATTAATTTAGTCTAGAAAAATAAATTCAAGAAATAAGAATAAACCAAGAGGTCTCTAATAGCATAACATATACTCCATAGATGAGAATCCTATACACAACTAAACATAGCCAAACCATGGGGCATCATAAAGCTAATATGTGCACATAGTTCACTTAAAAATACTTGAACCTTAGGCCTCAATAAAAAACCGACAACCCTAACTCAGACCCCTTTCAATGGATTTGCATCCTTCAACTACTTGACCATATCTTGTATTTATTCAATCATGCAAACAATTTCAAGATTTTGCTCTGACAGTGTGGTGGAATCTAAGATTTTAAGTCCCAAAAAATAGAGAAGCTCTTTGCAAGCCTTGTATTTCAACATAGATATGCAATAATCGAGTCTCCAATTGATGCATATAAGACACGCTAGGGAAGGAATGGTTATCAATCCCAGACAAGATTTTGTGGTTGTTTCTTTTCTTCTAGGAATAATTCATCGAGATGATTTGATGTGGGGTCTGTCTAGGAATAAGTCACAAAGAGGCATTAATGTGGGGTCCAATAAGGTGTAACATTGTCTGAGATATAAGAGAAATTGGTGGGAAGATAGGTGCCTGCAAGAGTCCTCTAAATATATACAAACAAGAATTGAATTGGTTTATTTAATGAGTTTGACCAGGATTTCATGGAATGTGGGGGTAGAAAAACTGGATTCTTCTATCTAGTGTTCAAGTACTTCTGAAAGTATAGGCATAACTCTCAAATTTTGTAGAGTTTCTCTCAAGCTACCATCACCATCGCCATTGGAAGGGAATGGTTTTAGAGAGCTCAGGAAATTTCTCTAATATCCATGGCTCTCCACCATACATTATCATGTCATTTCTCAATGTGGTTATATAATGGCCATTTCCACACTCTTTTACCACTATCACTCTTTTCTAAATTTGGAGACATTGTGGACATAGTTTTTGCACATGCATTATTATTAAGGGAGTGTAAGTAGTCAATTATATATATTATATAATTGTTTGTTTGTTTGTTTTACATAGTTAATTTATTATATAGTATAAACATGTCAATATAAGAGACGAATTTTCATAGAGAGGATAACAACCATCCTTTATTAGGATGATAGGGAGGATAACAACTATTCTACGCATTATTATGATGGTGGGGACTATATCATTGTAAACATCCATTCAAGGTAGATGTATAGGGTTTTAGATTTTTATTTTATATTAAGATGGTACTAAGAGGTATTTTTTTTCCAATGCTTAAGTGATATAGAAAAATGGAGGGGTGGAAAACGACATAATATTTTTTGATGATCTCTATGGAATAATAGTAGCAACATATAGATATATATATATATAAATATATATATATAATATATATATATTATAATATATATAAAATTATATATATATAATATATAATTATATATATATATATAAAAATATATTAAGACATAATATAATATAAATATATATATAATAATATATATATATATATATATATATCATATATATATATATATATATGTATTATGTATTATGTATGTATGTATCACATTTTGAGATGTTATACTAAATTTGATTCACATATATGATGTGATATTCTAATATGTGCAACATTTGATGTCTGGGCAATATCAAAATCCCCATAGATTCAAAATAATTTCTTAAGAGTCTAGTACTAATATGTTCATAATGTACGTTCAAACTAGATAAACAACTTGATATCCAATTTAGAAACTAGTATCCTAAGTTCAATGGATATTCTTGATAATAAAAAATATAGACATGCATGAAAAGTTAAGTCTTCAACTAAAGGAAATGTATCCTCTATTAATTAATCAATACTTCTCCTTCCAGGTATTCTTCATAATGTATTTGACCCAGCTATAAGCCCACTCCCATTTTGGATAATCTATCAACCTTTGAATTTAATTCCTATGAGTGTGATCAAAGGATATAACCACAAATATTCCAATCATCTCCATAACTTTAATCATCTATTTATCCAATAAATAAGTGTTAAGGAAGCATAACCTTTAGCCAATCTATAACAACCTCGGAATCCCCTATCACTTGTAAAATTATATTACTAAAGTCACAAAATTAGAATGACTAACATAAATGACTTATTTTTATTATTATAGTGCTTGTTAGGTAGTCGTATTTTTTCCCCTAGACTAAATTAGTCATTTATGTTAGTCATTTTTAGTTGTATTACTTATTATTTAGTCGCGTATCTTAGCATGGGACTAAATTAGTATTTTATGTTAGTCATTTTTACTTGGGTCACTTAATATTGCTCATTTCTAGTAGTATTTAACTTGGAAAAGTTGCAATGACTAACTTTTTTAGTCACCTAGTCACTAATTTCTCATTTTCTACTAGTGACCCATTGTTGGAAATTTCACTTGCATAAAAAAGAAAGAAATCTACACTCTTTTCTAGAAATGTAAATCAAACTTTTGTAGGAAGGAAACAACATTCAATCATTCTTTTTAGGAAACACTAAATCACTCTTTGTATAAAATAAATTACACTCAGCCACCCAACATAAATAGATTCTTACTTGCTTAAATGAAATCTTTCGACTCCTTTGTCAATTAGAAATCATTTACCAATCACAAGTAACATTGCCAATTAGAAGGATAAGACATTAATACTATAATTGCATCAATAATATCATGTTGGAAACAATAAAGGACAACATAACTAAATTATATTAGTGACCTATAACAACACTACCTAATAGTAACCTGTAATAGTAGTTAGTAGTAGGAATCAAGTAACATCAAGAAATAATAATTCATTTGTGGTAACAACTTAGTCAACACTACGTAAAAACAATGGGCCACAAAAATCTATAATAGCAAGAAGTAACAATAGTAAAAATACAACTTAATAAAGTCCTATGATGGCTACAATTGAGTAACAGGGACTTGTATTAAAGAACTCCTTGCAAAAATCATGAGTAACAAAAATATGCTAATCACCTAAAAGAATCAATAACAATAATTGATTTCAATCCCAAAAATATAACTCACAATCAATAAGCTATTGAAGCAAGAAATGATGCCACTTTGTACAACCGCAATAATAACTACTAAAGAGGAGGGCCTATCCTCCTTAGTAGCGAGTTGGAGCAAAACTCATAGCCTGCAAATTACACACTAATACATAAAATTGATCTGCAAACTTACTGAACCTTGTATTAATGCTGGAAAAAAGTACAAATGCATATTTTCAGAGAAATTAATGTCATCCCACTTCTTAGGGTGGAGATATCCCTTTTTATAGGTTTTTCTTTACAATTCTAATGTAAATCAAAATAGGAACAACCTTGAAATCCTTTGATTCTCAAACTACCCAAATAAGATTAACTGAGGTTTATTTAATGGCTAATTACAACAAATTAATTACAAGTAAAGTTATTTCCATAATGATCACTTGATCATCAAATAGCTAAGAAGCTAGGGGATCATGACCACCATGACCATATTGGCCACATCATTTAGGACAATCAAATTCTTGTTGGCATAACAACCCACATTGACCATTTTAGGTAATGATGTACATAAAAACTTCCCAAAACAACATGAAATTTTTGGTAGTAATGACAAGGTAGAATAATGACATCTAGATTTGTCAGAGTAACAAAAAAATGGAATCTTGGAGTAACAACATTGTGTCATCCTAGAGTAACAACATCCTAAAAATGATAGAGTGACAACATTGTGTTAGCCAGGAGTAACAACATCTTGAAAATGTTGGAGTAACAACATCCTAGGCTAGCTAGATCATTTTTTAAACATTTTCCTTAACATACTATTAGTAATAACACCCAAAACAACTATTCTTCTTTCAAATTCCAACAAACATAGTAGATTGGAGTGACATAAAAATGTGGGATATGTGAATCAAAATATTGGATATTAGATAGAAATATATAGCCATTAAGAATGGAATAAAAAAAATCTGAGGAAAAAGGTGATAAGGATAAGCCAATTCCTAAACCTAATACCTCCCTCCAACTTTAAACATTACATTTCCCCATGCAAATCATTAATCAATATAACTCTTCCTCGGAGTTGGAGCGTTATAGATGAAGTTCTATGAAATCACAAGAATTTGTATCATACATAATAGTTTTGTAGCCGTTAATAATAATTAACTCCAACCACCAAATTTTTACATCTTTAGGTTTAGCTTATAGTAATGCTAATATTTTATCACAAGTAGCCACATCAAAGTAAACCATAGTTTAATCCTAAGCAAATTAGTTCCAAATCTCGTGATACAATTAATATAACTTGGCACTCTTAAGGGGGATTAGATAAAATTATGATAACAATATGGATATCTTTTCTTCAACCCACTATTAGAGGTCTACCATCTAAGTCTTCTACCCTCCAAAGCATCTTATTTTTGCAAGTCAATAGTTTGAGAGAAGATATCTAGGAACTTTTGTCAAACAGTGTCAACAATAGTAGCTCACTTTGTGGATCCAAGAAAACCTTCATAATTCTTGTTTATTGTAGCAATAGGGATTGTTTCCCCCTTAATCCATAACTTCTTCTACTCCTAATTTGTTTTTACCGTTTGACTAGACAATTTATATTCTACCTAGTTGTGTAACAAATGCCCCCCTAAAGCATGAAGGCCAAACTAGAGTGGGGGGTGAAATGCTTTACAAGTAGATGCGGGGCATCGAAGTCTGTCGTCAGAAAACCTGAAAACAAGCATAGATACATATAAATCACTGAAAACTCTGACAAATGATACATGAATTGTGGTATGGATGTAGCCATCTAGAGAATGATCATGTAAATGGATCCAAGGCAATGGAACAACCATCTAATAGAGAGGATCATATCGAAACCAAGGTATGGTCGCAACCATCCAATAATGAGAGGGATCACATATAACAAATCATGGTATGGTCGCAACCATCCATATAAAAGAGACATGTATATCAGTATGATCATGTCACATCGCCTCGAAACATGGACTTGTGTAATCTGAGCCCAGGATCTTGCACTCCAACATGACCCGATCAAAGTACAAATTCTAACATGTGAATGAATTTGTTGAAGTCGAACATGCTAGAAAGTCGCTTGATTACCGTTCAATAACGTGAACCATTAACAAGCACGAGAGAAACCACCAATAATGATAATGGCTCTCAAGGTACTAACAGCATAGTTCTCGAAATGTGAATAAAGGAACTGAAGTCGAACACCTGTGAAATCACCCGATCGAAAGCCAATGATGTGAAATCTTTGTCGAGTGCGAAGAACTTACCATTAGGGAATGCAAGCTCTAAGGTACTGGAAGCGAGTCTCTCAGCCAGCTTCCTGGATAATGAGCTGAAGTCAACAGGAATCGACTGTGTCGAAGGAGGGCCATGATGTATCCCACATCATCGACACAAGACAAAGGGATGCAATGATTTCGAATGATACAAAGAATCAGGAGTAAACATAACTACAGAAGGACTAACCCTTGAACATATCGGCAACACGACTCCATAGTTTTGCAGCTTTTGGATCCATAGAATCAGTGGTCATGATGACATGGCAGAGATCAAATGGAAGGAAAAAATGAATGGCCCAACGCATGAAGGTCAATGATGAAAAGGAGGATATCCCATCCCGACACGAAGCAAAAAGTGTCATGTTCATGGTTGAGCTACTGATAGAACTGATAGAATTTCCCATTTTCCCCCCATCATTTCTCGCAGGTACCCCAATTATTTTTTATTGCAAGCATGAAGGGGATAGCATGTGCTTGCACTATAATTTCATCCTTCGGACGAATCCGACCTAGTAAGTTTAATGAGCCCTAGGAAGGAGAAGCTCATGTCCATCATGGTGATGAATCCAATGTCGTTTGATGTTTTAACAAGTCCAACAAAGGTGTAACTCGGTATCCTTTTCATATTTATAGAGTCTGAAAAAGACACAGAAACGAAAACTCCACATAGTCCCTTTTCATACATTTGTGTCTCTCGTGCCCTAAAAGGTAGAAAACAATACTTGAGAGAACCACTTGACCATTTCAGTCAAGGAGTACCTTTTTCGTAAATAGTTTATCATAGCTCGAAGAAGGGGTAAACGTATATTGGGTAAATGATGTTTCCCAACCTTTAACGAGTTCAAAACAACAAGATCTCGACAACCTTTTCATGTTTAAAGAGTCGAAAAAGAGCTTGAAAGAAGACACCCCATTTTTATTCTCTTTTACGTGTCAAAAAGGGAAAAATACTCGGTGATCTTTTCATTTTAGTTTTACGATTCAAGAAAAGAGCTTAAATGTGACTCCAGTACCATCATCAGTAATCTGTCACCTATCGCTGCATAAAAGGTAAATGAAGTATCCAATTTCTAAGGCAAAAATAGGTCAAAAATACTTTAGAACCCTAATATCTCATGAAAAATGAATAAAAGGAGAAAAAAGTAATTAATTTTTACCATTTTACCATTTTACCTTGTGTGGAGCATTTTTCACCCATTTGTGCCCTAGATTTTCAGGAGCAAATTGTGGGAGATCTGGGAGGCCATTCAACGATCCATCAGTTGCAGGTAAGAACCAAGACCTTTAGCTTCATTTTAATGCTCATTTTCCATGTTTTAACCATTTTTTGGATTTCTTGAGGAGGATTTAGCAAAAAAAAATCGCCCTTGGTCAGCGCGATTTCCAGGCACAGAATTGCGCCGATCGGGGGTTATGAACACTGTCAAACGCATCGTTGGTGCTACTATTTTTAAAACAGTCGCGCTGACACAGTGAACGCAAAAGTTTCAAGTTTTTCTCAATTTCTCTGATTTGATCCAAATTTCTCTAGCCAAGAATGATTATTGACTTGATTTTACGGTTTTTACAGGGAAAACATCGCAAAAAATGCTTGATTGGAAGGAATGTGAGCATGAGGACATTAACACACAAGTAATGGCAGACCCAAATTGCTTGAATTCCTTGAGGAACTGTGGGCTCCTAAAATTCATCCTCACTCCAGGTCTGCGGGCTCAACCTGAATTGCTACGGTATATGATTAGTCTCTGGGATGTCAATCGGGAAGTTTTTATGATCCGTGACCAAGAACTGGAGTTGGAAACTTTCGACATTTATTCCATCACATGACTATCCTGAAGAGGGGAACGAGTGAATCTGTATGGGTACTGTTACCACTTAGAAGTCTTCCCTAGAAGTTATCAAAAGAAGGAATAATCCAAGGTAACCACAAACCTAATATTTTAGACTCAGGTTCTAGCCAACCTAAGTCTAGAGAGGGCTCTCTCTTTATAATTTAACTTTGTTTTGGGTGGGATTTTAGGCTATTTCTTAGTGCTCATAAGGTTTGGAATTTGTTGGGTGGTGGAATTCTAAGAACAGATGGATGGAGCAAGGCCTTCAAGCCATTGTTCTATGGAGTCAATCAAAGGATGGATTAACTAGACCAGATCACTAAAGGGAGTGTTCACAGGGCAGGCTAGCAAAGCAAAAGGAAAATCTTCAGGTTCAAATGGATGAGATAGTCCTAAGCAGGGTGAAAGGGCAATGAAGAATCCTTAGACCGGGATCAAGATGAAGAGCAGGAGGTGATCATGAGCAAAGGTAAACCAAGAATCCTTTACTATAGACCGAGGGGGAAACTACAGAAGTCAGGGGGAATTTAAGAATTCCCTAACTAAGATAGTTTAGCAGAAAACATTAAGAAGGTAAACAGTCAAGACAAAGTGCATTAAAGCAAGTTCTGAAATATCATTCCTAGTTTACCATTCAGATTTTATAGAAACATATATGATTATTACTAAACATAAGGAAAAAAGAATAATACACATGAAAGAAAATACTTATTTGATTTCCGCTTTACACAAGAATCCTGTGAAATGTGTGAACTTTATTCCATGATCCAGCAAGCCAATCCAGTCTTGATACAATAGCACTTTAACTTGATAGGAAAAATGTCTATAGAAATGTCTTTGAATCCACACTAAATACTTTGAAAGGTGAAGTATTTATACAAAAAATATTTACAAAATATCTCATAACAGTTTGAGAATTAATCTAGGAAATCAAAATATCTTCAAGCAAGAAGATAAAGAGAGATGGAAAACTGCATCATGTTGTCCCCCTTATTGTGGTAGTGCTCGCTGTTGCAGTTGAACTTGAGCCCTTTTAAGCTGGCTAATATTTGTACACTGGAATCATCTTTGTCTTCAACATTTGACTGATACTCTTTAACCTGTTACTCTTTGACCATGTTTACCTATTTCATCTACCTTCAGATTTACTGTGTTAGCTTATAGTAAATCTGTCATTTTTTCCCACCATTCATCTTCAGGTAACTTTACCTTGAGCATCCTTCTATATATCTCGTCTGCCTCAATGTATTTGGAAAATTTTGAAATAGATGTTTCACCTCATGCTTTAGGAAGAATAGGTTTTCTAAAGTATCATATAAGACTTTCCCTGTTGGCAATGCTTTGACTCCTGAAGTGCTTACCTATTTCTTAGAGAATTTTTACCTCGTCAACATAGTCCAATTGGGTCATAATTTTGTCATGGATAACCATGGGACTTGGAAGGCCTTTATCCCTCAAAATTTGAAACTTTGCCATGAATCTGTCAATGCCAACCTGCATGTCATGGAATTTTTCCTCCAAGTTAAGCGTAAGGTTTCTTTTAGAAAGAACATTTTTTATTTTAATGATGGCTTCAGTTTTTTCCTCCACACCAAGCTCATTTAGTTCATGCCTATTCTTGTTGTTCAAGAATTTTATGAGTCGATTAGCATCCTTAGGCTAGTTTCCTAGGTCTTCCTTTACCTTTTGTATTGCTTCGGTGGCCACTTTAACCAATTCTGTTTGCTTGAATATTACTTGAAATGATGGCCATATATCATTGACAGAGTCAATGATATTGGCCGAGAGCATCTCCTTAGTCTGTCCGAGTGGCTTTTGTAAAGTTAGATCCTTCTCTAGGACCTTTCTCTTCTCACCCATCCTTAGGGTTTTCTATGCTTCTTTTTTCTGTTGTATTTGAGCAAGCTTGCAGTCAGTTTCTAAGCTTGCCAAGCTTTCCACTTTCTCCCTAAGTTTGTTAAGCTCTGTTGCCTGGATGGACATTTCCTCCATGGATTTCACTAACTCTACTGTATTTTCTCTTGAGGTACCTACAATTGTGGACTCAGTTGTGACTAGAAGTGGTGTAGCAGGTGAAGCTTTCGGTGCTAAAGAGGCTACCAACGTTGAAGGGACTACATTTGTTACTGTTGGAATGGTAGCTGTGGAAGTAGTGGCCATTTCACACTGTTTGGACTGTATCAATGTGCCCAATTCTTTATCTATTTCTTCCAATTGGTCATTTAGTTTTAGGAGCAAGTCCATACGTTCTTCTTGTCCTTTTTGTGTTTCCAAGACTTCTGTTGTTTTTGGATGATGCAATGGTGGAATTTTGAGTTGCTTCTTCAAAGCAGCTATGTCATCATTCTTCTTCTTTATCAACTTTTCAGTGGCCTTTACATCTTTGGGATCATGTCCCAACTCAATGATTAAGTCCTCTAAGGACTTGATTCTAGTGTCTTTCCCCTGTGAAGAGGTCTTCTCCAATTAGAACTGAGCTGATATATTATTCAGGGAGTTTTGCAATTGGTGGGTTGTGATGGATTTCCCTTTCAAGTTGGAGTAAATCATCTCCCCTGTCTATTTGTGCAACTCAATCTGGTCAATAGGATGTATGTCCTTTGCCAGCACTTCAAAATCTATCTTCTAGAAGTCAGCCACTAATCTTGGTTGTTGTGTGGTAGGTTTCATGAATGTCATTTTCATTTTTCCTTCTCTCGCATCATGAGCTAACATCAACCTTGTTTGGTTGGTAAGTGCCATCTTGAGGTATTGCACATAAGTCTGGGCCTTTAGCCTCTCATTCCTCGCTTTGATTTCTTTGTACCTTTCTCTGATATCTTGATCTTTGTCTGTTGGCATCTCGAATGAGGACACTTCAACACTCTGATGCCTCTTCAACATCTGAGTATGAGATGTGGAAGGTCTTGGTATGCCCCCAGAAGGAGTATAAGGCCTACTTCTTTCTTTCTCTGTGCTGGTGGCCTCCACTGTTTCTTTTGTGAATTCTTGCTCTGAAACAGGATTTAACCTTTGCCTTTTGACTAGGATGGTTTCTGCATATGTTTTTATGGTTT
>APFE030645712.1:497-17249 GCA_000404065.3 Pinus taeda
AAGAGATCATGAAATCTCCAAGTGGAATTGAGAACTATCAGAGAAATGACACTAATAAAAAACCCATAAGCTGACTCACCCACCTACAAACATCTATATATGGATCCCTCATCCTAGAGATCCAGAGGCTAGAATTTTGTATCTTGTAAGGAAGTGTTGTTGGTTTCTTTGTGGAACATCATAATGTTGTGTGATCTAGCTTTTTATGGGGTGAAGAAGGGCTTTCATGCTAGGAGGATGGCACTGGGTCAGATCAATGGGTTGTAATACTCTCTTCTACTACTTCTATCAATAAATCTATTTGAGTTTTTCTCCATATTCTTGTATGTCTTTGAATCTTGAATTGATATATGCGTTGGTATGGTCAATATATATCTGATCCTATATTGATTATGATTATAGATCTCTATGCTTTGATGGTATTATGCTGCTTTGACTCTACAGGTGTTCTTTGAAGTGGCACAAGTGAGGAAGGAGTGGCAAAGATTTGTCAAAGGGGAGAGGAAACAAGCAAGGAGCCAAGTAGAAGACTGAGGTTGGTACTCTCTGCTTCTCTCTCATCTATTTCTCATAAAGGAAAATGTAAGTAACTTTAGTTTGTTTGTTTCTAAGATAGCTATCCATCTTAGTGGGACTAGCAGCTCTGAATGGACACTAGTTTTCCCAATAACAAGGGGGAGTGCCATTCTACTGGCCATCGCTTGACTACCTCCTGTAGGTCTGTATCTGTGACCAAATATGGAAAATCATACCATTTATGTTGCCGATCCTTCCATTGCTGAATGTAAACTCAATGAAATTTAGCTTTGAAAAAGGCATAAGCTGACAACTTCTCATACAAGGTCGGGGACAACCTTGGACATTGGCTGATGGCCATGTGGAGGCTTGATTCTATCAAAACCCAAAGTAATTTTGTTTCTATGACTCGCATGGGGTCCTTTGTGGCCCATAGGGAGGAAAACTACACCACCTCCAACAATCCTGCAACTCCCATGCGACCAACACGATGGAGAGCAGCAACCAAGCATAATGGAACAAATTGATCTCATCCTAGACCTCGTAGCAATTCGCAAGGAATTCACCACAAAGGTACCTTGACCAATTGAACTGCCCACCCTTGACCAATTGTGCAGCTAGAGATACCACAGGCGCCAGAACTTCGTTTGCGTGACACTTCCTCATTACCTTCCCAGCTAAGATTTGTGTGGTATTTTGTACCACGGGGTCATTTATGGAAGTGATTGAGTATCCGTGTGGCTTTTTCATGAGGGAAAATTCCTTCTTCATTTTGTTCGCCAAATCCTTTTCTCCTATCTTTCCGCCAAACTCCTTGGCCGGATTCAAACCCTCATGTGACAGGTGCGTGATCTAGTGGATGAGCATGTCAGTGATGGGTATAGGCCCTCCTAGCCATAGGCACCTATCGTGCACCAGAGTAAGTACTTGATGCACACAGGTTGTGTTGATAATGATGAAGTGATAGTGGGGCACCCACAACAGGTTCAACAATCCTGAATTCTCCACTCTACAGATCCATTCCACCATCTCTAGGTTGGTGACATCTGAGTCTGAGTAGTAGACGCATTTCATATAGTTGGTCGTCGCTAAGTGAGGGAACCTCTCATGGTCTTCCAGTTCCCAATATTCCATCTTTAGCAAGGGGATTCGCGCAAGGCGAGGACCTTCGAAGGGAACCTACTCTGCCAGCAGGGGTGTAGAAATGACAAATTCGTTTGAGTATGGGTCCTTGGTGACCTTTGCCTTCCCCTTGCGTAGAGGGATATATTCGGGAAACTTTGTAATTGGCTCCATTCCCTCAACGTCTATGTCCTCAGTTCCATGTCCTTCCTTGACCTTCAAATCAACAACCTTCTCAGGCTACTTATCTTTCTTCTATTTTTGAGTTGCAGAATGTTTCCTGGGCAATTCATGGACTGGCACCAGCTTCTTTTGTTTATCCTTCTTCTGATTTTGGGTTTCTCTAATAGGGGTAGGCTTCAGCCTAGGAAACCTTTGTGCCATGGCATAGGAGCCAAAGCTTCCATACTCACTACCTCTGGAGCAGCTCCTTCAGACATGAAATCTCCCCCAGTACTCACTGTCTCGATAGGGCTTGGTCCTAACATGGTTTTAAGGATGAATTTCTGATTCAACTCTGGTAAGTTGGCAAATGCAGGGCTCGTGACCAAATCCTCAAAATATGAGCGGTTCATAAGCAATAGACAGCACAACTAAAAAACTCTAAGGGTGCAAAGTGTTCTTTTTTGGATTAGCACATGTAATTTATAGGGGTTTTTGAATTTAAATCCAATCGTTACCCCAAAAATTCAACCATTAATGTTGTTTTGGCAGCATATCTTCAAATATTTTGGCCTTAAACACTTCCATCCCACTCCTCTTAATTGTCTTCTAGTTGTCAAATCATGAACAGTGACTCCAACGGTCACTTTCATGTTGTGTTGTGTAGCAAATCCCTCCATAGTGGAGCTTCCTACGTACAACTTCTTATACTGCAACTTCGCCATTTTCCATGCAGCCCTCTTGCCTTGTAGTCCTCCAATCCTGGCAATGTAGTTTATAGTTCCATTCTCCCTTGCAACTTCCTGGAGCACTAAGACTGTCTTTCCGCCATATAGTCATTGTGCAGGATCCCCTATATATGGCTTCAATCGGCTTCCATTCACCCTTCCCGGAAAGGTTCTCCATTCAGCTTCACAAGTTGAACTGCATCTCCATCTATAATCTCTTTGATAACATATGGCCCAAGCCAGTGCATCTGAAATTTCCCCAGAAACATAGTGAAATTAATATCGTATAATAATACCAAACCATTTACCTTGATGATGTGCAACTTGATGTGTCAATCATGCCATTCTTTTTCATGTTCCTCATGTACTTGCTAATGGAATCCATCCAAGAATCTATCTTCTTCAAGCTCCATCAGCTATGCAAACTGTTCTTCCAAGGCGTCGCGATCGACCATTCATATGAAAGCTACTATGCATAGACCAGGCACGATATATCTCATAGGCATCACAGCTTATACACCATAGACCAATCTAAAAGATGTATGTCCTATCATATTTTCACAAGTATTCTTGTACGCCCATAACACTGCAAGTACGTGCACATCCCAGTCATTTGTTGTGTGTTACAAATATTCATCAACGTGTTCTCCAAAATCTTATTAAAGGCCTCAACTGTTCCATTGTCCCCAGGATGATACAGTGTTCTCTTCTGATGATAGACCTAGAAACCCCCAGTAAACACGTTGATTGTCTCGTTTAGGAAGTGTGTACCTCGATCACTCATCAACACCTTTGGGAAGCCAAATTTGGTTAACACATATTCAACAAAAACTTCGTTTTTGTAGCTCCTGCGGAATCCTTAACCGGTTGTGCCTCTACCCATCTAGTTAGATACTCCGTCACAGTGATGATATAGCGCATACCTATTTTCTTCCCTGGGGGATGAATAGACCCAATGAAATCAATTTCCTATTTTTCAAATCGTTGCAACGATACTTGAGGATTCATTGGCAACTCGTCCCTCTGCGATGGTCTTCTCATTCATTGACATGTATCACATGCTCTATAATACACTTTGGAATCTTTATGCAGCGTAGGCCACCATCAACCTACGTGCAAAATCTTATGTGATGTTGCCTTTCCTGCATAATGTCCTCCTGTAACCCCTCCATGAGCTTCAACGAGGATGCTATTCTGCACAAAATCTGGCACATATCGTCACAATATCTCGTCTGCACCCATATTATACAAATGTCTTGCAATCACTAAGAAATCCACTACACACTACGAGTTCCTTCTTTTTCTGACTCGTGTTCCCTTTTGGTGTCATCCCTGTAGTCAAAAAGTGAATAATAACTGCAAAGTGGCTATCTGCAATGTGCACCATGAAGAGCTACACATCGGGTAACCCTTCCTCCAAATTAGTAGTCTCTTCTCTTGTTTCAATCCATGATAGATGGTCAGGTCTTGCATTCAACCTACCTGGCTTCACAATAACCTCAAAGTCATACTCCTGGAATAGAAACAACCATTGGCAGATCTTCCCCCCCCAACACAAGCTTATTGACCACGTATTTCAGGACAGAATGATCTATGCACATTTTGAAATGTCTGCCCAACAGATAGTGCCTGAATTTTTGAAGTGCGTACAGCATAGCCAATCCTTCGTGCTCGGTTGTTTTCTTTTTCTCCTTTGATAATTTCCTTCTTGCAAAGGCTATAGGGTGGTCCATTTCTCCTTCACTAGTCTGTGTTTGCACTGCTCCCAAGGAATTGCAAGAGGAATCATCATATACATGGAATTCCTTCTTCCAATCCGAGAAGACCAAAATCAGCGCAGTGACCATCTTCTCCTTTAATACATCCAAGTCACACTAAGATTCTTCATCCCAACAGAATGTAGCATCTTTCTTCAACAATTTCTCCACGGGCACGGTCATCTGAGCATGATCTTTGATGAACTTCTTGTAATATCTTGTATATCTGAGAGTTGTGTGTAACTGTTTGACACTTCTCAGGGCCTCCAAATTCATTATCACCATGATCTTGGTAGGTTCCACCATCATTCCTTGCTTGCACACCACATGACCCAGCAAGATCCCAAAGGGGACACATAATAAACACTTCTTCATATTCAGCACGATCTGGTATTTGCAGCACGTATCCAACATTAGGCATAGACTTGCTACATGCACTTCACTAGACCGAACACCATCCACTCATCGAAATACAACTCAAAAAACTTGTAAATGAACTCCTTAAATGATTCTATAACTACACGAGAGAATATTGCACACGCATTATTGAGTCCAAACTACATTACAATATACTGGAAACAACCCCATTCTATCGAAGGTTGTTTTTCTCTTATCCTCTAGCGTGATATTGATCTGACGGTACCCATAAAAACCATCAGTGAAAAAGTAGGCCTCCTTCCCTCCAACATTGTCTAATACCTCATCAATAAACGAAGTCAGAAAAGTATCATGGACATAGGCATTGTTAAGCTTCCTTAGATCTACGCAAATCCATATTTCTCCCTTCTGTTTCTTCTCTTGAACCACCATTGGGGTCACCCAATCATATTCTTCGATAGGTTTGATGATTCCTGCTTCTTGCAACATATCCAACTCCAAGCGAACCTTTTCCTTGTATTTGGGATTAAGGTGATACAACCTCTGCTTAATAGGCTTCGTGTCCAGTTTCAAAGTGATTTTCATCACACCCAAGTCGCCTATGATGCCCTTCAAGTCTGAAAACTTTTTTGGAAAAAGATCCTAGCACTAGCGGAGTAGCTCAGTAACTTTATCCACTTTGGCATCATCCCATTAATCCCCATTGTTCGCAAATTTTGGCTCTGCTTCAGTACCAATGTTCACTTTCTTGGTTTTCAACGGCGCAGTTATGTCCGAGTTTTCTATTTGCGGACCTTCAACTTCGCAATGGCCTTCTGCCTTTGGAATATTAATATTTCTTGGATCTTCATCCTCCCCCTCAGCGGTCACATTATAGCATTCCAGCACATGCCACATTTGGGTGCTCTAATCTGGTTGAACCCACTCCAAAGGTTCCTGCGGGATTTTGAAGATAATTGCCTTAATCTCCTACAGACCTTCATCAATGCTCTTGAACCCATCTTCAAAAATGAAGGTCATTAAGAATCCTTCCCTTAATATATCCCACTCTATGATGCCATGGCAGAGCTCCATTTACAGATACAAATTCATAGGAATTGTATCCAAAGTATGACAGAATAAGTGCACCCACTTCGGTTGTGGCTCTGTTCCATAAGCTTTAGTCCACTTCGATAGATGATCGCACGAATCATTTCTCCCATCATATTTCTCAGTCATTTGGATTTTAGGACAACCAAATTGCAACCTCATCATCCTTTTGTAATCTCACCATTCATCAAAGCTATCTTTGTCCATACCCCACCATCGTGTAGGTGTAGCGCGCAGTGCCAAATCCAATGCTTGGAAGAAATAATCCTTAGGGACTTCTTGCTCAAATGCATCCAAAAACTTATCTACGTGAGTTAAAACAACATAATAGGGTAAATTTCTTACCTCCGATGACACACAATGCAGTGGTTTAGTCATCATGTTGCAACGCAGTGTAGATACTTCATGCAACCTATTTTTCCAGTGCTCCAACTCTTTTTCTGAATCTGAGGTACAAGAACTTTCCTAGTCCCATGCAATCCGTCCATTGGTTGTTGGATTAATCCATTCTTGATCTCGTGCTTTTATTTTGTAGATCTTATCCAAGTCATCATCACTTTATTCATGGTTGCGGACCAGTTCAGTATAGTGCGGTCCTTCTGCAAGGTCCAACAGTACTACAACCCAAAGTGATTTCCTCTCAAATGACATTGTCCTCTTCTTCAAGTTGATGACTCCATTCATATCTATGGCCCAGTCAATTCCAAGGAGCGTGGGGTATGGATTGTTGTCATCAACGATCTCTATTACTTCAAAATCAAACAGCCCGCTCACACCCTCTATATCCACCATTACTCCATGTAGTCATCCCATATGGATGACATTTTGTTGGTTGGCCATTCTAAGCTAGATTGGAGACCACTGTAGCGCAAGTCTTTCCATTCTCTCCCATGACTGTTTAGGAAAAATGTTCGTGTCAAACCCCAGATCTAGAATGACCTAATCCATCTCATAATCTCCTAACTACGTGGTGAGCCTCATCTCGTGCCTTGTTCTTGCCTTATGTTTGCCAATTTTTCTAACCACATAGTGTCCATCAGGGGTGTTTTCTTTACCAGCACACTTGTTTATCAATCCCTGTAGGGCTTTCACAGCCTTTCTCTCATGCAGAAGTTTCATGTAGGTCTCTAAGAACGTAGTAAGCACAGAGGGATCAACCTATGTATGCACGATGGCTTCTGGTACCTTGTTTTAGCTTCCTGAGGTGGAGGCCTCAATGAATTTTTTCTTGGCTTCCATAAACATTTCTTTCACACGTGCCAGATCAAAACCAACTTCCTTTTCTGGGGCCTTGCAGACCCATCCGTCCTCTTCAGGTTGTTTTCCCTTGCCATCACAAGTCTAATTTATTTCGCTCCTCAGCACTATATTCACATTTTGATCTTCTTTGCGGGGCTCAAATCTCATCATTTGTAAGTTCTATGTAGTTTGTTGAGGTTGTGCCTTTTTCACCTACATCTTAGCTATCAACAGAGGGAATTCTTCTATAGTTTGGTCAAACTGGTTGTAGTATTGTCATGACGGGCCCTTCTGATTCTAACATTCTTTTTCTTAGTGCCCTGGCATCCCACAATTGTAAAAAATAACCTAACCCTAATCTCTACCAAGACCTCCTCCTCCTTGGCCTCATCCTTGTCCCTGATATCCTTCGTGCATTCCTCCAATGCCCTATTCTGGAGGCTGAGTTTCTGCTTGTATTCAGTAGGTAGGTGTTCTTTCCATCATCAACTCGTAGTTACGACAGTGGCACTCATCGTGGCCCACCGATTTACATAAATTGTAGAACAACTATTGGGGTGTCTGAACGAAATTCTGTAGCAAATGACAATTATATGTTATGTGTTTTCCAGCCACTTGAAAAATAGCGCACCATAGTGTGGCCCCCACACTTGGTCCTGTTGGAGCTTCTGGCCTCAGGGGAATTGGTCTCCCTCTTGTAATATAGTTTTTAAATACAAGGCAGTGGTCTTTATCATGCCCTTGGATCTTATACTTCAGGCACCAGACTTTCTCATGCACCTCTGGTCTAGCCTCCTTCTCTTTCTTTAAGATCTACAATTCCAAGTAGAGGTTCTGCAACTACGAGTGAATTTGTTGGACTCCCAAAGTTACATCCTGAGTAGGTGTCAAATGGAATATCATCATGATTTCTAGGGCTTCTTCCTGAGTTCCTATCTTTTGTTTTGACAAATAGATCCTTAGGTGGGGCAGAAGCGAGGCTATGAACCACTCACAGTGTTGACCATCTGTGAGCTGCATATTAGCTTCGCGGATCACACACTTTAACCTTTGATCTAACTCCCAAGGCATTTCATCAACCCTCATCGTGATTTCCTTAAACCAACCACTGACTGCGAGTCAGACTTAGGCTTACTAAACTCTTTGTATAAAACATCCTTAGTCTCTGCTAGTGTTGCTACATGATGATCAGTACAATACTTAATATACCATGTAACTGCACAATCTTGCAGAGCAGTAACTAACTGTGCCTTCTTTATGTTATCATCAGTGATCTGTTGCATGGTCCACACAACATTTGCAACAAACTAGAATTGATTTGTATCTTTTCTCCCTATACCCTTGAAAATTGGCAGCTTTAATGAGTTTGACATGTTCAATGATGGTGGTGGTGGCAGAGGTGTGGGCGAAGGTGTATGTTGTGGAGGTGAAGATGTAGGTGGAGTGGATAAATGATGTATCCATGAAAAACCCTATCTTATCAGCTGGACAACACTCTGCGGTGAGGCTTGTACCATTCCCTCATCATCAATCGAAGGAGGTCTAATCAACAGGTTATATTCAGGACTTGCTTTTTCTTGATTTCTAAAGATTTTTCCACTTTGCATAGCTCCAAACATCAATGCAATGACATAACCCATTTCTCACACAAGAGAATTTTAATCTAGGTATTCAAAGATCTCATATAATTACCTCACGGTCCCTTGAAGAAGATTCGCTCTGCTTCACTGTAGTTGACTGAGGTATCAACTACAAACTCTGTAACAAATCCTCCTATAATTTGATCGAGCCAGTGGTTGAAAGTGCGCACGATCTTGTATTCAAAGGCTTCTAATCATCGTACCAAATATGGAGTCCACACTATTGGACCATCAAGCTTCCACCTTCCTTGGTTGTCTGCCAACTTATCCATCCACTCGTATAGTTAGATTGGGAAGGTGTAGAAGAAAATTTTGTGTATTTTCATATACAAATGTTTGTCCAACCACTGCTCTTTTGATAGGTGCAATTGTTGTTTTCCTACGTTGTGAATTCATGAATATTCCTATCTAACCACTTCTCAATTTCCTTCTTGGTCGAATTCTAATGATGTGACATCACACATCTCCTTAAACAAATCCTGGTTCCATTTGTTGGCTTATTGGGTCTTAACCTAGGTTCAAAGTTAATTGTGCCAAACAAAACCCTACATTAGTGGCCCTTTCAGCATCAACCCATGTAGCGCAGGCTAAAGTCTCACCCGAAGCAGTATGGGGGAATACTGGAACCAACTTTCCACATCTAGAGTTCAGTGTGATTCCTTTTATTGACCTATATTTATCTTCATGCAGATCTATAAGCCCCTAGGGCTCGGTGCTACAACTTCCTTTAAACGGCCTCTAAACCTTCGCGAAGGTCTATGAGGGGTGTTTGTGGACCCTTAACAAATGAATCGTCCACTTACACGCACCATAAAATAACCCTTGATCTGAGCTCATGTAGATCTACTTAAGTATTTAATAAGCATAACAGAATGTATTATAATCTCCATGAAAGTATTTAACATGCATTACATATAGTTATCGAGACGTATCCCATAAAGTCGTGCATCAATAGATCAATGTTTTGTAAAGAAATTATTAAATCATAGCATATATCGCAATCATAATTAAACAGAAGTAAATAGATAAACACATGAATTCTTCAACAATCTGCTTTATTGATCTTCAATATGGGGTTACAGACTCAAAACTTCCCCGTGCACTCGACTATAGGGGTTTGCACACTCAGCTGTGGAGCCTTTCTCCTTCTATCTACCTGCTTCTTACTTTCCCTTTTCCCTCTCTCAGATAGAGACATCTCTTAGACTCTCTAAGACACACCTATTTTACATGAAAAAGGGGCTAAAACCAGTTTTACTTCTAGTTACCTACACGCTTTGCATCCACAAATTGCAGAGAATTTACATATTTACAAAAATTACATCAAAAGTTGGGTTTTTAACCCCAAAACTAATCCAGGGGACCCCATCCCAATAGAAACCATCTCTAAGCATTAAATTTATTGGAGAAGAAAATTTTCTCCCTGATTTCCTCCATGACAATAGTGTTTCTCTCATCCACCTCATCATAGTGCCTAGCTATGAGATCCTTGGTTTGGAAATATAAATCAAGATTTATAGAGAAATGAGAAATGAGTAATGTGTCTCTTAGAGAACCTGATTTCTGGCACCATGCTAGCCAACTCTTCATCAATATTTAAATTATTGGTGACCATCCTTTTCCTATGAGCCTTTCCCTCTAGTTGTTTTAATTGTAGTTGGCTTGTGTCTCTGCAAATCCCTTGGAAATTATTTTAGCATCTATTCTCATGCATTGCCGTGGTAGGCAAAGGATGGTATCATTGTAGCTCTAGTAGTTGGTGGTATCCCCCTATGAACAAGCATCATCATGGGACCTTATATGGCCTCCCCATTCCATACTTCTATGCACTTCTGGTTAATTCCCATCATGGAGGCTTCTTTGTCTCATTTTCAGTCTAGAAGACACAAGGGTTTCCATTTTGAACTACATATTACTAATCATACAAAGGATTGGTTCCAGGGGAAATCTACCAGTAAGAAGGCAATGGTGCTCATGTACCTCTCATTTTTAAAGCACCACTTGGGTCAGGAATTTCCTTATGCCTCCTCATTAAATCATAGTGTGGGTGCTCAAATTAGGGGTTTTTCCATATGACCACCCCTTTTAACCATTTCCTCCCTCTATGTGATCACCTTTCACCAAGTGTTTGATGGAACTACCTACACGTGGTGGTATGGGATTGCATCCCATATTGATCACCTTGTTTGGGTGGATATGAAGATGAGTTTACTTACAATATTTTTTTCTATCTAATTATTTATTTATATTATTTTTTTTTAATTTTGAAAATCTAAATTCTCTCGTTTATCATTTTGGTTAAGAAACCCACATGATGTGGAGTTTGTGCATCTTCTTACAATTCCACATGCAACCCCATAGGTTGAATTTAAATTTCAATTGATGACATAGGTGCCTTGTTAAATGCCATGATCCTGCATTTTGATCAAGGACCTGTATCCATAGGTAGTTAGTTTTGAGTATGATTCCCAATGATATCTATGCATTGATATAACTCCACACACAACCCCATGGGTTGAATTTCTACCAATGAATTTGGTATGTTGTTGAATTCTTTGGTTTTTCTATATGGTTAAGCATCCATATCCATAAGTATTTGGTTTCACATTTGACCCCCCTGTAGTTCCTATGCATCAATATAATTCTACATACAGTGCCATGGGAGGAATTTTTACCTATGATGTGAGCAACTTGAGAAATGCCCCAATTGGAATTTTGGTTAAGAACTCATATCCACTAGTAGTTGGTCATGAGTTTGAGTTGAGTAGAATTGTTTAAGGGGATGAACTTCAATGGGAATAATTCCATTTAGTTTAGGACTAATTTTATTCTACCAAAATAACCTAAGAATTGCACTTAATCTCACCCATTTGAAACTCGTGCAATACGAGTCCAATAAGAATCCATTTACAAATTTATGAGAAAACATGAATCCCATCATATTGTTTCCTTCATTGTTACCCAAACCATAAGCACTAATCTGCACATATTATTGTTTTTTAGAGGTAGATTCCAATCTAAACCAAATTTAGTTTCTTGGATACTTAGCACTTATTTGGATCAATCATAAATTTTGTATGTTAGACATTTTGATGACAGTTGGAAAATTTTAAATTTTCCTCATTGACGCCCAAAAGTAAGGTTTTTTTTACTTCCAAAAATCATGTCATCATGATCCCAAGATAGAACATCTAAAATAGGGCCAAGAATATCATTAATAAATTTGATCCCTATGCTAGTGTAAGAGGAAGAGTATACCACAGTTAGGCTTATCCATATCGATGGGAAATTCATCTAAGAATCAACATAAGTATTAATCGATCACCCAATCCAGTAAATCAACATCTAACATCACATGCACCAACATATTAGAGCATTTCCATCGTCAATAATCATTATACCATGACCACCAAAAGTATCAACCACATGATCCATCAAGGAAGATCACTTTCCTCAACCACCCTCAATCAAAGAAAAATAACGTGTGTATCTTAGTATCCCTACAAGTTACCCCAGAAAACATGTCAAGTGATGTAGAGTCACATACTTACCACTCATGTAAATATGAGGGTTTACAGGTGGTTTTTCTTCTTTGCGGTATAATTTGAATAATTGATGCAATCTTAAGCATATTTTGTTACTCATATATGGAAAGAGATTCTAATAGAATTTTTTCCAAAATCCAACTCATGATTTGTCTTTGTAAATTTCCGTTTTTCACCAATACTAATAGTGGTGGCAGTAGATGCTAGAATAGATGTTGTTAAATTTTAATCTTTATCTGTTATTTTGCTACAAGCTGGTTTGTTGGAACTTGTTAGTAATGCAACCAAACAACTCCATGTCATGGATCAAGATGCTCCTTCATTGCTCTTGTTTAAGTGGGGATGGTCATTATTTGTTTCGTTGTCATCATATGATGTTTTATGTGGACATTATATTATGTATTATTTTTGGTTACTACTTTTTATCTATTTAGTTATTTTTCCTCTTTGAATATTAGTGGTAGGAGTTTCCTTTACATTATTACTATGTTTGTACATTGGATTGTACTTTTGAGTCCCATTGACTTCCTATTATGGTTATTCTTTGCACATTAATAAGATTTTCAAAGAACTAAATTGATGTTAATTTAAAAGGAAAAAATGAAAATTGAAAGTGTATTGTTAAAATGAACATCCTCTTTTGAACTTGTGATATGCTGGTCACATGTGCCATGGAAGGCCATAAATTTATGGTTGTCACAATGGCCTTTCACACTCCATATTCATATTTAGCTTCTAATTTCATTTCATATATAATGTAATATGTATGCATTTATGGCCTGCACATACTATTGATCTCATTGATGGTTATCCCAACCATTTGGTTCATGATAATTTTCATTCTCTATGCTCATTTCATTATTTTTATTCTGATGCCTGTAATAATACCCATGTTTCAAATGTTAGAATATGAAAATTATCAAGATAGAATTATTCTGAAACATTTAATGTGATATTTTTTTTGTAAATACAAAGTTAGGCTAGTTAATTGTCAGGTGTCCACCTGTGTCACTACTTGCTGCCTCAAACCTACCTCACTACCTATCACCTCAACACCTTACCACGTCATCACCTTGAGAGATTCTATTGCCTTGATACCTACTTTACCCCAAATTGTCCCAATCTTGCAGATTGTACCTTATATATGAATACATGGAACATAATATCGTAGGTCTTGTAACTTATTCTGGAAGTAATTTTTCTCTCGCAAGTCTTGCAACCTATCTTGGAATTGATTTCACTAAACCATAGGTATATGAATTCTCTCCATACCTTTTATGATGTAGTTTTCCTTTTTTGGTTGGATCAGTTTCTTCTACCGTGGCTTTTGAATTGTATTATCTCTCTGTAAGAAAGGTATTCATAACTATATTGTCACTCTACAAGAACATCTTCACAATGTAAAGCAGTCTAAATCGTGGTTCTTAACCCTCTAGCACATCTAAGCTTTCCCATGTAAGTTGGTTTCCAATTCCTTACCAGTGAGTCTATTTATAGAATTTTCTAAAAGGATATATTGTGCACAATACCAAATAGAGAATAAAGGATAACATAAGTATGAATATGTGAAAGAATGATCTGAAAATTATTCTACAAGTAGGAATATGAAAGAATGTTGGTACCTTGCTGCCTGGACTAACTCAGTTACACCACTCAAGGAAGAAATTCGTTGAAACAACCTATAACCCAATAACAAGGATGCATTCATTCATAAACCCCCATAATATGAAATTTGGTGACTATGGGTTTGTGAGCTATAACAAGTGGGTAACATAGTATATATTTGGTGTGGTGTGAAGTAGGTGGGCTTTAAGGGAAGATGACTAAAGACTTGTGTTATGTGTTAGATTGTTAGAAAAATGGGCACACATTACGGCCTTGTAACTCTCTTCCTCCTAATTGACACTCTTTTACATAAATAAATAGGCACCATGCATGAGTATCCCTTCCAAGTGATAATATCTATGTCTTTCACCTTTATGTTTCACTCCATGTTGATGTGCTCAGGTTGTGCAATTTTTGTAGACTTAAATCATGCTTCTCATGACATAATTATTTTGGTGAAGACTCGCTTTCTTTAATATTATTTATCTCTCTCTCTCTCTCTCTCTCTTACTTTGGAGATGAAAGGCTCCCTCTTTAGCCTATATCTCAGCACCCTCCTCCTGTGCTTCTACATGGCAGTTATATTATTAAGTGCATAGTTCTTAGATTTGGAATCTATAGGAGATGGTAGCTTGTGTTAAAAGTATTAGGTATGGTTCCCGTGTTAAAAGATCTCGGTAATGTTGGAATTGATGTCAAATGGATATGATGTTAATTGAAGTTTGATTCCAATGATTTAAGGTTGATATAATGATGGATGATTAAAGTGATGTGTAAGGTTCATGCAATGAGGGCTAAGTATTGTAGATTGAAAGGTTAATGCAATGAGGGTTGATTACTATAGATAGAAAGGTTGATCCAATGAGGGTTGATTATTAGCAATGCTATTACTTCAAAGTAATTTTGTTAACTATTTTATAAATAAAGTAAACTTATTGATTGTCCTAAAAACATATGGCACATGAAATTTTGAGAACAAGGTCTGGAAAACTTAACATTTTCCATGAATAATATAAGTTTACATAATGTTGAGTTTACATATGCAAAAAGGTACTATATAGTGCAATAATATGTGTTTCATTTACATTTATAAGCCATATAGTGCAATCATTTTTGTTGGTTTATATTATTTCAGTTCTTTTAATATTAAAAAATCCATTTGTCTTGACTTGATCATCAAATTTAGAAATGAAGAGGTGGACCAAAAAGAGCCTTGGAATACAATCAAATAACTTCACTTTATATTCGTGTGTGGAATACAAAAAGACAACAAGCCGCATATAAAAAGATGAATTTTTGAATAATAGTTAGTTAGGGAATTGAATTCTAAGAGAAGAACTTTATGAATTGTCTTGTAAAGAGAGAAAGAGGAGAAAATGTGGACCATAATTGAGAAAGAAAAGAAGAGAGCATGAGAAGTTGAAAAGAGGATAAAAACATAACTCGTAACATAGACAAAGACTAGGTAACCAACAAAGTGTATTTGTAATATTGTTGTCTCCTTTCAGGTAGAATCCTAAAAAAGATCAGGTTGGTGCATACAGAAGAGAGAGTAGAATCCTCCCAGCAAGTAGCTTGTAGAACAAATTCAAGGTAGAATTCTCTTGTAGGCAGAAGCCCACTGAAAATTTGATGTAAAAGGGAAGTAGGATCTTGTCTTAACATCACTTTAGCCATTTTTTGTGGTTTTTCCCTTTATGGGTTTCCACTTATATCTGACATCTTCTTGTTTTGAATGTTGAATGTATTTCTTATGTGAATGATTTTGAATTCATTTTTATATGTTGAATACATATGCAACTATGTTAATTTCCAAGGAAAATATTAAGAGTTGAATACATATATAATTATTCTATCTGCAAAAGAAAATATTAGAAGCTACTAAATTAATTTGAAATTGGTCGTTTAAAAGAAACAATTATTGATTCAACCTCCTCTCAATAATTTCCAAGTATTCATCAATTGGTATTAGAGCCAGTTCCTTATGTATCAGTATAAGAACTTGAAGAAATATCTAGACCATAAGAATAGGCAGTCATGAAGGATGTTCATCAAAGAAAGCTTCTTTGTTTAATGGAACAAATTATAAATTTTGAAAACTAAGAATGAAGACATATCTAATGTCCCTTGGTGCAGATGTTTGGGTTGCTGTGGAGAAACATTATGAAGGGCCACCTATAATAGGTACCAAACATGACAAGATGGAATTAAAATTCAATACAAAAGATATGAATGTTATTCTCAGTGGACTAAATGAATCAGAATTTATGAATTAGTGCATTATAAGTCAACTAAATAAATATGGGATAAACTAAAAAATATTCATGAAATGACATAATAAAGTGAAAATGGTTAAATTACAAGTTTATAGAATGCAATTTGGGTCCTTAAGAATGAATGAGGATGAAGACATAGCTAAGTTCTTTCTTAGAATGGATCAAATTTTTAATTTTATGGCAGGTCTAGGTGATAAATTGAGACTACAATAGTTCAAAATTGTTGAGATCACCACTTGTTAAGTTTAATCTGAAGGTATCAACAATTGAGGATACAACTAACTTTGAAACTCTAACAAGGTATTAACTGCTTGGCTCCCTAACAACATACAAAATGAGGATTGCATAAGGAAATTTAATCACACAAGATACAACATTTAAGGAAGACAAGAAATCCACAAAACATCAAGAATGTTCATGCTTAGACTCAAACAAAGAATTGAAATCTATAAGAAGATTGAAGAAATGGATTCGTCAGTCCAAAGGAAAATTTCCAATTAAATGTTTTAATTGTGGAAAAATAGGTCATTATGCCTTGAAATGTACATATAAGAAGGAAGAGAATAAGTTTAAAAGGAAATAAAAGAACAAATTTAATAGAGTGAAGAAAGAGAAAATATTTAAAAGGAAAATCTTTTATGCACTAGAAGATAGTAGCTCATATGAAGATGTTAGAAATACTAAGAAGGGGGGTG
>APFE030645712.1:26304-38370 GCA_000404065.3 Pinus taeda
AGTAGAAAATCTAGTGGTCTCTGGAGAGAAGACCATGCTGTGGCATCAAAGCTTGGACATATTGGAGAGAAGGGCCTTTGAATACTTCATGGTAAAGGTATGGTAGAAGGTATGAGTAATAGCTCTCTGGATTTTGATTTCTGTGAAAATTGTGTATATGGGAAGCAGGTGAGTTCCCCCTTTGGTGGTAAGAGGGTGAAACAGATATTAGAGCTTGTGTATAGAGATGTGTTTGGACCTGTGAAGGTTCCATCACTGGGTAATTTTGTGTACTATGTATCATTTATAGATGACTTCTCAAGGAATACATGGATATATTTCCTTAAGAAGAAATCTGAAGTCTTTGATAGGTTTAAAGAATTTAAGGCTCTGGTGGAAAATCACACAGAGAAGAAGATAAAGGTGTTGAGGGCAGATAATGGTGGAGAATTCTGCAGCAAGGAATTTGAAGAATTCTGTAAGAAGTGTGGTATAGCACGGCAGAAGACTACTCCATAGACACCTCAGCAAAATGGAGTCGGAGAAAGAATGAACAAGACGTTGATGGAAAGGGCAAGAAGCATGCTCAGTGGTGCTGGGTTAGGACAAGAATTCTGGGCAGAGGCTGTGGATACTGCATGTTACCTGGTCAATAGGTCACCTTCATCAGCGTTGGATGATAAGACTCCACAAGAAGTATGGACTGGTAAGAAACCCTCTCTTTCACATCTGAAAGGTATTTGGATGTGATGCATATGTACATGTTCCAAAGGAGAAACGAATCAAGTTGGATAGTAAATCTGAAAAGTGCATCTTTATTGGGTATAAGGATGGTTTAAAGGGTTATAAGCTTTGGAACTTGGTAACAAAAGGTTGTGTACAGTTGATATGTGGTGTTCAAGAGGTGAAAGATGTTATCAAACATGAAGTCCAACCAAAGGAACCTGTGAAGATAGAGTTCGAACTAAAGGAGGAAGAGTCAGACTCTGTAGCAGAGGAGGAATCAGAAGATGAAGAGCCACAAACTCCGGTTGTGAGAAGATCAGTTCGAGAAAGAAGGCAGCCAGAAAGGTATAGTCCATCTCCTTTCTGTTCAAATTTTGCTTTGTCTGTTACTGATGATGATCCCAGAACTGTGAAGGAAGCAGTGGATTCAGAGGATGGAAAACTCTGGAAAGAGGCCATGGTTGATGAAATGGCATCTTTGCACAAAAATGAGGCTTGGGATCTGGTGGAGTTGCCAGCTGGAAGGAAAACCATTGGCGGCAAATGGATGTTCAATAAGAAGACAAATGCAGAAGGAAAGGTGGAGAAATACAAGGTTCAATTGGTAGAAAAAGGTTATTCCCAAGTGTCGGGAATTGATTTTGGTGATATTTTTTCTCCTTTTTCCAAGATAGCATCTATTATATTACTTCTATCTGTTGTTTTTGCTTTTGATTTTGAGGTAGAACAGATGGATGTGAAGACAAAATTTATTTATGGGGATTTGGAAGAGGAGATCTATATGAAGCAGCCTGATGGTTTTGCGATGAAGGGTAAGAAAGAACTGGTATGCAAGTTAAAGAAGTCTTTGTATGGGTTAAAATAGTCACCAAGGATGTGGTGTCAAAATTTTGATACATTTATACGGGGACTTGGCTTCACTAGAAGCAAAGCAGATCAATTTGTGTATTTTAAATTAATTGGTGACCGTGTTATTTATCTAGTTTTGTATGTGCATGATATGTTGCTCGTTGGAAATGACAAAGAAATTATCCAGGATTTGAAGACCCAATTGTCCTCCAAATTCGACATAAAATATCTTGGTGTTGCAAATATATTTTGGGCATGGAAATTAAAAGAGATCAGGTAAAGAGGAAGCTCTGGTTAAACCAAAGGAAGTATGTCAAGACAATATTGCAAAGGTTTAATAATATGCAAGATAGTAAACTGGTGAAGGTTCCTATTCCTGTAGGTGTGAAGTTACCTACTGAACAGTGTCCCAAAACACAAGAAGAGGAAGCGGACATGTCCTGTGTTCCATATGCAAGTGTTGTTGGTATCCTGATGTATGCAATGATCTATATTAGACTAGACATTGCACATGAAGTAGGAGTATTGAGCAGGTTTATGTCAAAACCAGGAAAGGAGCATTAGGTAACAGTGAAATGGGTTTTCAAGTATTTGCGTGGCACTAGTGATTATGGTTTGTGATACCAAGGAAGACCAAGATTGGACAGAGTGTTGGATATTCATGGCTTTGTTGATGTAGACTAGGCTGGAGATATGGATCAGAGAATATCTACAAGTGTGTATGTGTTTAACCTATTTGGAGGTGCAGTCAGTTGGATGAGTAAGAAACAATCTGTAGTGGAACTATCAACTACAGAGGAAAAATACATAGCAGCCACTCATGCAAGCAAGGAAGCAGTTTGGTTGTAGAGATTTTGTTCAAGTATGGGGTTAGTACAGGGAGCTATAAGGATAAACTGTGATAGCCAAAGTGTAACTTTCTTGGAAAAGAACCCTACTTATCATTCAAAGACAAAACACATTGATGTTAAGTATCACTTTGTGAGGGACATGATAGAAGACAAAAAGTTGTTGCTGGTAAAGGTAGACACTTTGAAGAATATTGCAGACGCATTGAAAAAATTTGTGAGCTCTAAGAAGTTCTCTTGGTGTAGAGAAACAATAGGCATTACAGGGCTGGATAAATGACTAAGCTTTTTTGTGGCCCCCTGTGGAAAGAAAAAAACACGTGGGAGAAAGTTGGGTTGTGTTATATTCTTTCCACGACTAGCCCACGTAGTTAACTGGGGGATTAGAGGGGGGGCGGAGCCCCCACTTTGTTGCGCCAATTGTGAAGTGGGGGGGTGTAGAAGCCCCCCCTATCCGAGGGGTTTGAGTGGAGTAGGTAGCCCCCCTCTACGAGGTCTGAGGCAATGACCTGGGAAAAAATATTTTGGACCCTATATTAGGTTGGGCTGACCTACCTATGGTTTTATGCATGTTTTTCGCACATGGTTTTGGATGCGATGGTTTCTGGTCCATGGTTTTGGACGTGATGGTTTTCAATCCATGGTATTGGATGCTTCGACATGTATAAATATGTATTGTAACATTGAAAGGAACATAATGAAAAATCAAGTTGGTAGTCCCGATTTTGGAATCCAGGGGAAATCTCTGTGTATATGTGTTTTATGTGTTATGCTCTCGCATTATCTATTTTCTGTTTTTAGAATTTGTATGCAGGTAATTTCTATACAGGGTTAAAACCTACACTTTTCTACTAATTTACCTTTTAGAATACTTCCCTCAACTTCTAAATTTTTACATTGTTCTTCCTATTCCATTTAATTCTTCTTCCTTCCTTCTTCAGTCTTCTTTCCTTGTTCTACTTGTGCTCTTAATTCACTAATATCTTCCTTAAGCCCATTCTCTCATTCTTAAAATACCTGGAGTATATCCTCATATCATTTGTTTGACTCTTCAAGATCTGATTTGAGAGAGATGATCTCTGCTTCAAGTCCTTCACAATATTTTTTCCTTACATCAAGTTGTTCTGATTTATGGTTACTATTTTCACATTCTTGCAACTTATTCTCAAGACTATTAATCTTTTAAAAAATAGAAGCAAGTTTTCTTCTAAGTTTTTGTACTTCTTATAACATTCCTTCTTTTGAATTGATAACTCCATCTGATATAAGAAAAGGTTGTTTCATGATCACTTTCATCATCTAACAAATCATAATTTCCTTTATATTCAATAAATGTCTCAGGAACAATATTACTTGTTGGTTTACCTGATGAGAAATCTTCCTTGTTTACCTTCTCCTTCATAGATGACTTGCATATTATCCCATACCTCCTTTGTGGTTTCACAATGAATAACTTTCTCTAATACTAAATCAAGTATTGTACAAAATATTGCATTTAATGCCTAACCATTCTTCTAGATTTCATGTCCTAATGGTGGAGTTGTAGTGTAACCATTAAAGACTAAATGACAAACATTAGATCCAAGGGATATTATCCTAGAATTCATCATTTATTTCCAATTCTGATAATTAATATCATCAACCACTAGCATACCTTTATTGTCCATACTTTATGATTTGGATTGATATACTACTGATTGTCCTAGATCTATGGATGTAGATATTTCCATGACATTAGATACATCACTATCACTAATTTTCTAGCTTGGCCTCTTCCTTTGTTCTACCTTCTTCTTGTGCTTCCTTCCCATTGTCAAGTTGATCTACTCTCGAGTAATCAATCTTTACTACAGAGATTTTATTTGATCACAATTGTTAGAAACACTGAGAGTTTGGGGGGTGGGGGGCGCGGCTGGTGTGAATTAGTATTTCATTCCCAATTCAGATTCACTTAACTTATTCTTTCAATTCACAGTTATCTTGAACCATTACTTCATTAGAAAATCACAGTGTTATATATTATATCTTATTCAGTAAATCATTTAGTGTAAGGGCATACAAACCATAAATATTAAAAAAAATCAACACATCAATCACACAAGGATGCCAAGATTTTGGGTGGAAACTCAATGTGGGAGAAAACCACTATTGCAATCATTATGTCTTCTTCTTTTATTACAAAGAAAGTCTTATTACACTTTTGTACTTTCCTAGACTCTTTCCAACATGCATACTCCTTCATGTAGAAGGCTACAAACTCCACTCGTTTTCTAGCTACTACCCCCTAATCAAGTTTTTTGGCTCCTGTCGGAAGGAATATAGGACTCCCTCACTAAAAACTATGACCCTTAGTACCTTCATGGAGCATGTTTCAAAATTTTCATACAGGATCCACCTATAAATCAACCATCAAAACATGCAGGCCACCACCCACACAAACCATATACCAAACATTGATCAAGGTGAATAACAAATTGGGAATCATTGAACACTAAATCGTTGCACTAAATATTAAATTACTAAATTATTGAATATTGAATAAACCATTGCAACTAATATAACAATGCAAAACCATCTCAATAATGTTGCCAATACCAAGTCAAATCCATAACCAAGTACCAAGTCTACTCATAAAACCATAATTGTCCAGCATTGTTAAATTCCAAGTCAAATATCTTATCAATACCATCCAAAGGCCAATTTTCAACCTTACCAATTTTCAAGCCAAATTCCATCTACAAACTATCATTTTCCAAGTAAAAAATTGTAAAGTATTATGTCCAATGAATTTGCACATAACCAAACCATTATCGATCCCCAACAAGTTCCCAATATGTAATGTTATTGTTAACCATCAAGTCCAACAAATTCTTCCCACTAGATCACGTCATCATTCTAGCAACACGAGAAAGGTATAAGCAACACTTATTTCATTGTAGCTCATCTAGCAAATCGTCTCATGACCAAATATCTTAGATCAAATTCAACAAAAAATAATCAAATGTTCATTAAACTATTTCCTAGCATCAATTGTCAATGCCATGCAATCCTCAATGTCAATGCAATATGACTGTCAAGGCCATAAACAACAAAAGCATAGGCTTCTTCCATTTAGCATTAATTCACTATGAGATCGTTATGAGTATTCCTATGTAGACAATATAGTAAAACAATTTCTTCATTTCTAAAAAACCCTAGTCAAATCACATCCAAGGGTTGATCACTACATATATCATTCTAATTCATCTCTAGATAAGGTACAAATCATCATCTAAAGAGTCTTACTGTCAACACAAATGTTATATTAAGAGTATCAAACATTGCAACAACCTATGAAAGTGACCAAATCAATCTCATTATTCAAGGAGGATCTCTTCACACACAAGTGACAAAACATCTTCTAATGTCAAGATCTTTGTAAGAAGGGTAATCTCTACAAACAAGACATAATGTAGTCCTCATAGTTCTTGCAAAAATATTTTCAATAACTATTGCAAAATGGCCTTTGCTCACTGAATAAAATTTCAGAAAATTTCTTAATCAACTTCAAATATACCATACTTCACCAAGGTTTGCAACAACATCACTGCCAATAAGATCACAATAGTTTCAAATACTGAGCATAAAAGTCCTTAACTTCTCTACCCTGTATAATGTAGATCTATTTCATAAGACAATAAATTAATAGTGCCACTACAATCAATTATGTGTCAACATATAGGTTCATTGATCTTCATTGAGAAACTCTTATCTATCCAAAACAAACTGATTTAGGGAAATTATTTCCATATATTTATATATGAATTCAATCATCAAAGAAACCCATGTGTAGGAAGATTTTACTAGTCATAGTTTTTCAAAAATAAAATTGATAGAATCATTTCTCTCTTAGTATGAGATCGGACCAAGCCACACTCAAGTCACTGTCAAAACAAACATATCCTCCACACAGCACGTCAAAACCTTCAACAATTTGCAAAACAACCAAAACACGTCTCTAATGCCATAGAATCAAGACATCTTCTGCATACACATTAGACCTCTACAAGCAATGTGATCTGAGAAATTGAAGACATATTATTTAAGCGATAGATTTATTCGATCAAATGTTATTGTATATATCTACTCCCTATATCCTCTATTATACCTGAAGTCAACAAGCTAGAGCATCAATCTCAATGCTTAATCATCTCCATGCTCCCTTATCTAGACCAGTGTGAGACATGGTATAAGAAACTCAAAGAAAGCACACACCATACTCTAGTTTGTCCTTCCTTTTATAGCCAATCGATATTCTCAATACTTCAGGCAAAAAACCAATGGTCACCCAATACCATTGTCCAAATACTAAGGTGAAGATGGACCATGTCAATTCCACTCCATGCACATGAATTATTATGGGTGAAACCACAGTTTTGTTCTTAATTTTTTATTTTGCAACCTACAAGCATGGTTGCATACACAACAGGAAAAAATCTGGGCTGAAATCTACCTAGCTGCACACTTAACACTGACAATTCTCAGTTGAAGCATTCCAGCTGCACCCATGATCCTTCCTTCATGCGGTTGGGGCATAGCATAGGAGAAAACAATAGTAATTCATATTGGAACACTTTCGTCAACACCTATAATCACCTCCAAATTAATTCCAAGCTTTGAGATACTTCTGTAAGCCTCATTCAAGCCTATGCAACTCAACCAATCAATCAGACACTTGATACTTCAATCCTACACTAGGCACTGTTAAAAATTATGTATAAATATCACCGTGAACAAACAATTGCTAATAATCCATACAATGAATGCAGGAAACCACACTATGATGAGGTTTACATCAAGGACAACATAAGAGTCATTATGCTAATAATCTCCCTCTTTGGACTTGATGGTAACCTCCTACAAAACACCAAGTCTTCTCTCCTCCTTTAACATCAAGGGAAAATGGATGTACTGAAATGAGATAAGTACTCCCCCTAACATGTACAACACTGTAAGTCAGATCATCTAATGTGAAATAAAAAGGCACATATGACCATGCTCCCCCTTAGCATATATTGGACCCTTAGATGATATGCAATAAATGGTTGTTACATCAACATGTGTTTGACATTCAATGACCATCACTGAATAATGGAACAATGATGATACATATGTAGGATCAATCTATGACATCCATCAATGACTATTCAGTACATCAACATAGTGGGGCTTTGAAGCATCATTATAAATCAACCAACGTCATGACAAAGTGTGAGAAACGTGTATGAAAATCCTTGGAAGCATCTCCAATCTTCATAACCATATAGTATAACATCAATATGTCAACATGCTAACCAACAAAAACAGAGATAACATCAACCCAATTCCCAATCACCATTAAGAAATACAAGAATTCTTATCAATAACAATAATGAACTCATTATATACCAACAACAACCAAGACATAGTGACAACAACATTTATCTTCCAATAACAGGAAATATACCAATTAACAAGACTGACAACAACAATAACCATAAATCATATTAGATAAGTTGTCCTCGTGCTAATTATAATGAACCATTGGAAGCATAAGAGAAGCTCCCCCTGAACCTATGCTAATTCTTTGTTGAAAATCAGATGTTCTATGTTGAAACAAACACTTATTACAAAGCTTTTTTATGTTGCAATATTATTTAAGCAATTTTAGATCAAAGATAAACCAAATGCACAATTTAAGACAACCAAGAACAAGATAGGACATATAGAATTTAGGTCTAATGACCAGGGAAAAACACACAATGGAAAACCCAACCAGATTATTCTTCTATTAGATATCAATTGTTCAATAGAGATACAAAGTACAATGAGAGATCAAGAGAATGAGTAAGTTCACCCAAATTTGAACAAGTTGTAGCATGAAGGTCACCAATAGCAGTAGTTGATGCAAAAATTGAATCAACCTTCAAGTTCTTCTCTACTCTCCAAGTCTCTCTCTCTCACTATCTTCTTCAAGTCTCTCCAACTCTTTCTCTCAAGTTAAAATCCTTCTTTCATAATGCACAAGTGGTGATAATGATACAATATGAGATAGACATGTAGTAGGAGCAATAGATTTTGGTCATAAAGAAGGAGCAATAAACATGCCTTGAGGAGGAGTTACATATGCCATTTTGGGAGGTATGCATTCCTTTGTAACTCATTTCATTAAGGAGGTGCACATGCCTTCGTAGTTCATGTCATTAATGAGGTACACATTCCCTTATAAATCCTACCATTAAGGAGGTAATTTGTAACTCATGCCATTAAGGGGGTGTAAGAAGAATATTTTATGACAAGACTTTAATGAGAGTGAAATGTATCCATTAAAGGAGAGAGAGAATTATGATGTGCTATGTGAAACATAGAGGTATGAAGTGATTAGGTGATGAAGGTAAGGTGACTTGAAGATCCCTTTAATAATTATAATAATGTCATATTATCATAAGGATAATAATAAAAGTAATTATAATATTGATGATTAAGTAAAAAATTGAACTATTAAAATTGATTGATGATAAGTTAAGTGATTTTCCAACATCTATACTTGATTACCAATTGATGCAAGGTGAATTACTATTTTTGAAAAGTCATGCTTGAGATACTAGACATGACTTTCCTTTTTTATAAAGTCACTCCACAATTTTCAAAAATGAAATTTGATTTAAGGAAATTCATCCCCGAGCTGCCAATTTTCAACACATGACCTTTTATTTTTAGAAAGTCACTCCAAAATTTTTAGAAATGAAATTTGATTTAAGGAAATTAATCCCTAAGTTGTCAATTTTCAACATTCTTCATCACCAATCCTGATCACAATAGATGCATAACTCCCATCATAGATCAACACACCTATACATTATATAGGAATTTAAGTATCATAAAAATGAACCAATGTTAGAAGCATAATGCCAATAATGAGTCGTTGGAAGCTGAAGTTATGTTCCCCCTAAACCTATCATATCATATCTTGTACATTGCAGATGCAGTGTTAGTAGCATAAACAATCACCAAAAGAACAACATATGAAATCATCATCAATGCAAGGCTCCCCCTGAGATCATGCAACATTGATATCATGGATCTTATTTCTCCATATGCACTTCTGCAGTCCTTTCATAAATAAGCATCAGATATAATATACTGTAGTGAGGACTATTTTCTTTACTCTAAATTTGAAGAAGAGGATCTATCCCTCTAATTCCACCCTAGATTCTTATTTAGTACATATAATTTATCTGCATTTATGATTCCTTTTTTTATAACTTTTTTAGTGTCTTCTTCTATAATATTGCATCTGGCTGTTGTAAATATGATTACATGCCCTTTATCAACTATTTTTCTTACACTTAAAATGTTATATACCTAGGGGGGATAATATGGGGTACAAAGGGAGCTACCCAAGGGGATAATGTAATAATGGGATGGGCCATAGTAATAAATAAGGTGGTTAACCCGAATCATGTAAGGGACCACAAGTAGTTAGTAATAATGTAATGGGCCCATGGTATTAGATAGATGGTATTGAGGGAACCATGGTAATGGCTCATCGTATTGTATGTATGAGGCCTATATAGAGGCTAGAGACTCTCCCATGTGTAGTCTCTAGCCTCTATATAGGCCTCATACATGCAATACCATGGATCATTACCATGGTTCCCTCATACGGTCCACTAATACCATGGGCCCATTACATTATTACTAACTACTTGTGGTCCCTTACATGATATGGGTTAACCACCTTATTTATTACTATGGCCCATCCCATTATTACATTATTACCTTGGGTACCTCCCTTGGTGCCCCATATTATCCCCCCTAGATATATAACATTGCGCCCATCCCATTATTACATTATCCCCTTGGATACCTCCCTTTGTACCCCATATTATCCCCCCTAGGTATATAACAGAACCATTATGCAACATATTTCTATCTCACCCACTCTAGCATAATACATTTATAATTTTCTTCTCATCATAATGGAAAAAGTCAAAACATTAGTTACCTTCCATACCTCATAATGATCATATCAAATAAAGCAAAATAAATTGACCATTATGTTCTCACACTAAATACTATGGGAAAATTCATTGGTAATTTCCCATGGTCTTTCTTTTCTTCTCTCAACACTCAACATTGCGTAGCCAAACACCTTAAACTAATCCAACACATGAAACCAATAAACCACACGCTAAAAGGCTAACATCAATTCCAACCAAACACTATTGGTGTCAACAAGCTCCCCCTTTGGTGTTGATGTCAACCAACAACCACATGAAACTAAAGTGGTTGTGTCGCTCTCCCCTATTGACATCAACGGAAAACGGTTATGGCTAAAAACATGAAATTAATGTCAATGGCGTCAACAGTCATCCATTGATCACATAGCTAATCAAGATGTGTAGTATACTTCACCTAGACACATACTAACTCCGAAAAAAATGACATAGCCAAACATTTTCTCTTTGTAACATATGCAACAATATATGTTCAATGCACACATGGAAACAAGTGATACTTGGTCGATTAAGAAACAATAACAAACTATGGTAAGAAATATTATCACCATTAATTCATAGAAGAATCATACTCATACAATAGACAACAACACTCTCATTGCTTGTAGTAGCAACAACGTTGAGTCTACTGGGTACAAAACAACCATATATATCAATTTTGGCACAAAACATCACTACCCAAGATATCATAAACATATTACAAGGCATGCAAGCCCTCAACATAACAATTCTTTCTCTAGTAGCAGCAACACTTATGCATCACAAGAAACAATAACACTTTTATTGAGAGAGGTTTTGGCGAAGATCACATCATCATTCATTTGTCGACGTGTTTCGAACCAACAAGTGTGGTTCATCGTCAAGACAAGTTGGAGAACCAGATCAAGGTTGCATGTTAAATAGAGAGAGACAAGATCATCCAATGGCTATATTTGACTAGGAAACAACTTTAATAGACTATAAAACGGCTAAATTTGACCGAACTGGACCAAGGGATAGGGACAAGGAGAAATCAGATAATTAATTTATAAGTTAGTTATGTTATATTTATTACCATATTTGAATAAAAGTAATTTATTGTATTTAACTACTAATTATATAGATAAATAAAAACTTATAATATTAATAGTATATGAAATAATAAAAATTAATAAAGGTTTATTAAAAGTATGACTAATTTAGTTAGTTAATTAATGTAACGATTTCTTCTAATTAAAATCATTAGGAAAATAGATTCAAGTCATTGAAGAATTATTAAGAAAGTATATAGTTGTTACTAATTAGTTATTTAATTCATAATTAACTTTATTTAATTATATTCAAAGGTGTAAATATTAATACTATAAAATAATGAAAATTAATAAAAGTTTATAACTAACTTACTTAGTTAGATATGCAACAACTCCTTCTAATTAAAACCACTAGGAACATAGATTCAAGTCATTGAAGAATTATTGAGACAGAATATAGTTGTTAGTTAATTCATAATTAACTTATTTAATTATATGTAACAGGTAAATTAGTTCCCATCTTTGAAATACCGTCATCCATATTTTGGTAAAAGGATTTTTATTTATTTATACAATATGTTAACTAGAAATATTTTTATTACTTACTTTTAATCT
>APFE030645712.1:38921-70891 GCA_000404065.3 Pinus taeda
TATATATATAATTCTTAGTCTTTTCTGTGTGTTCTGCTAGGGAGAAAGACTGGGTCCTCACATGTTTTATGTATGTTGAGTGCTCATGAATCCTTTGATTAATAGAGTAGCCAGTCTCACCAACATAGGGGTCCCACAAGAACAAGGAATAACATAGACACCTTTCATGTCCTTGGGGTCGATAGGGTATTTACCAGATCTAAGGGAGCTACGGATAGTGTTAAGGGGTCTGAAGGTAGAGGGAATATTATTCCTCCTCAAGATCCTCACAACCTTATTAGTGGTCCCCTAGATGAAAGGGAGAATAACCCCTAATAATCAATCCTTAGGGTCTTTCTTAACCCTGGGACCTTTTCTAGCTTTTAGGAAAGCTTTCAGACCTTGGTGCCTACTATAACCATTATTAAAGAAAACATTAAGGAGATGGACCTTCTCTTTATCAAGGTTCTTTTCATCGGAGATTCTTAGCACACGAGTCGCAAGTGTGTTGAGGAAACCCAACTTTTGCGTAGGGAAGTGATGGGAGCTTGCATGAAGATACTGCTCAGTATGAGTTTTCTTCCCAAACACTTGGTGGGAGAAAGAAACGTCTTCATTCTTTGAAATGAGAGCATCAAGGAAAGGCAAAAACCCATAAACTTCTTGCTCCATACTGAACTTTATGAAATGGGATTTCTTGTTGAGATACTGGGAAAAAAGATCCAACTCTTTCTGGCCATGAGACCAGATGACACCAGTGTTGTCAAAAAATCTCTTCCACAGCTTAGGCAAGAGATGGGCTAAGGCCAAATCTCTAGATTCAAAGTCTTCCATAAAAATGATTAGCAACAATCGGGGACAGGGGGGAGCCCATAGCAACCCCACAAGTCTTTTCATAAAACTCACATTCAAAGCTAAAAAACATAGACGTGAGACAAATTTCAACTAAATGAGCGATATCATGATTGGTTAGGCAGTTGATGACCCCAATGGCCTCCTTTATAGGAATTCAAGTGTAAAGTGAGACCACATCGAAACTCATAAGAATGTCCCCAAGGTCGAAGATTATTCCTTTAAGCTCATTTAAAAAGGATGAAGAGTCTTTGACGAATGACTCTGTGAGGCCAACAAGGGGTCTAAGCTTCAAGGCTAGGTATTTAGCTAGGAGGTAGGTTGGACCACCTATGGTTGTTGAAAATGGGTCTAAGGGGAGCCCCTTCTTTGTGAATCTTTGGAAGCCCATAGATTCGCAGAGTGATGGGGCTACTCTCAATAAGTTTATGGCAAAAGGAACCCACAAAGTTACTGGATTTAATCGCAAGATTGATAGTTCTAGAGATCTTCATCGGGGGATTCTTTCTAAGCTTTTTATAGTTGCCACTGTTACAAATATGATCCAACATCTTCTGGAGATAATCCTCCTTATCAAGAATGACAGCAACCCCTCCTTTGTCAGCTTTGAGAACCACGATGTCCTTGTTGTGATTCAAGGATTTGAGGGCCTCAAACTCATCCTTGCTAATATTACTTCTAGGGGGCTTTTCCTCCCTGAGGACAGCAACACAGTCTTGCCTGATACTATCCTTAATATTATCAAGCATGCCCCTAATCCAAAATTGAATGTCACACATATTGTCTTCCACCGGTATCTTCTTAGGGGTGAGGGAAAAGTTCAAACCTTTCTCAAGGAGGCTAAAGACGAAAGGGGGAAAGGAAAATGAGGAAAGATTAACAACCCTATTATTGCGAGAAAGAAGAGGAAGCTTATTATTATTATATTATTATTATTATTATTATTATTGATCAATATCATCTTCATAACCATCATCATCATCATTGTTGTTATTATTATTATTTATTATTATCCCATCCAATTATGCGTTATGCTAATAATGCTACTATTATTATAGATTGAATTCTTTATTATTATTCTTACTAATTAACATATTGTTTGTTATTATTATTACTAACATTTATATTGTAATCACCTTATTATTATTATTATTTTTATTATTATTATTATCAATAGATTTATTATTATTATATATAATATATATTATTCAACCAATCTAACCTATCTAAATGCATATTACCACTCGTAATATTACAGGAACCCGACTCAAAGGAAAGTAGAAACCTCTCTCAATAAACTTGTTATGGATCACAGAAGCCTAAATTCAACAACAATAACACTATTAACTCTACTAGGCACAAACAACCACATAATATCAATCCTAACATAAAACAACTTGGACCATCATAGAAAATAGTCCTTTAGCAATACAACTTTGATAACATGCACCAACACCAATAATCTAACCCATACTCTCTCATCTATAACTCCATATGTTAGTAGCCCTCTGATCTGAAAATAATAATGTTGGTATAGTATACAATAAGACTCTAAATACAAATAAGCAACATTCATCTCTCCCATACATGAGAAATCCAAACCTTGAGAGCAGCAAATGTGTAATCACTATGTAAACCATATAAGCATTAGTGGCCATATAGACAATTCTTACACTCAAGACAACACAACACTCATGACCAACACCTCTGCCAAATACTCAAGTCTGACAAAATCTAGCAACCATAATATGGAATTATAGACAACTCAAATCAACAACCTTTCTCCATATCTCTACATGGCTACATGATGGAAAATACAAGACATGATGTGTACATCATAATAACATCTCCTCACACTTTTAACCCTTGCAACAATTCAACAATCCTACTTCCTCATATCAATACTCTAGTAGCATCAAGACATCTCTCGCTCAGACTCAATTCTCAGTACAACGATTTGGTACCAAGACACATGTGTCTCCAAGACTATAGTAGCTATACACTCAACCATATAAAATTCACTCAACATATATCAACATACAAACAATATAGACACATGACATCAATGACTTTCTGCAAATATAAGAGCTTCCCATGTGTTAGTGCATGTTAGTCTTATCGGTCACCAGTGATCAAATGTACTTTTTCAATATGGTTGATAAGGTCCTAGTTCAAATTTTTATAGTTTCAATAGGTTTTCAAATAAAAATTTGATCATTGGTTAGTGTGCCTAGGTATGTTGCTACTCCCTTCATTTCATGGTCACATTTTCATTTGAATCATGCCATCACTCATTGTGATGAGTCATCAGTGAAGTGTCTTGATCACCATCTCAATCATCATCTCATGGTCAGTCATGTTTCAAGGTCCAAATCATCAGTTTCATACTCCAATAGATGTCATCATTAGGTCAAGTCATCAAAAAGGTCAAAAAGGATTCGTGACATCATCTAGATCGTCATTGTGGGAGTAGTAATAGGGAAAAGTGTTCTATAATGATATCTAAAGTGCATTTTGATCTTTATTAAAATGTAATTATGTATAATAAGGTTTGAAGATGCAGTATACTAGCATTTTATATCATTTTGTGAAAAGACAAGGTGGGACCACATCACCACCTAAGAGAAAATCGACCCCCCAGCCTATAAGAATACCAAAGGAGCAAACTATTTGCTCATTCCACCCCCATAATACATAACTCCACTAGCAAGAAGCATTTCCACCCTCTGAAAATAAATTTCTTTCCAACAAAGTGCCAAATTTCCTCCCTCCCTGCACTTTTGTCAGCTGCGCTGCGTTTTTCTCCAAATTACTCTGTTTTTCTAAAGGGAGAAAAATATACCTTTTCAAGGGGTTTTCTTCATCAACCATAGGTTCTAGAAAATCAGTAACAAGTAAATGGGATTCATTTTCCCCTACTTTACCATTCTTTTTCTTAAGTTCATTATTGAAAGCTCAGAAAATTACCCTCTCCTAGGGTTTTGATATGCTTTTGGTATCATAGTGTCTTCAATTCATTTGCTATGAAAAACCCTAAATATCATGCTCAAACACCCTCCCTCACCCTCCATACACCTTCCTTGAAACTTCCCCTCACCCATTTCCTTCATTTCCTTCATTTCCCTACAAACCCTAGCCTACACTACACTTTCCTAAGCTAGGACTATGTTTTTCATTTATATGTCCATTCCCCTCACTCATTTCCCAAATTTTCACCTCACTATACTCCCTAACATCTATCCCTACCCCCCAAAATTTCCCCAAGAATTTAGACACTCTCAATCCCTTTATCTCCCTCAATTCACAAAACTGCCCCAAATCCCCTGTTTACCTAACACAAAACGCTAAATCCCCTTCCTAGTGAGATAGGGTTTCACAATGGATCCAAATACCACAACCACTAATCATAAGAATCATAAAGGAGGTTAGACTATTAGGTATGAACCCACCAAAGTAGAGGATATCATGGCTTCACCATTTCTCAAGAAGTCATTCCATGATGTAGCATGCCTTGTTTTCTGCCAAAGGATTGAAGAGCTAGGTTTTAGTGATAAATTAAAAAGTACCTTTTCCACCAGTATAAGGAGAGATAAGGAAACTATTGTAGGGATCACTTTTACCATTTCATTAGAGGTCATTTCCATAGCAACTAGGCTCCCAAATCATGGAGAGGTTTGGTTCAAAAGGACAGATCTAGAGATTGAAAATTATAAACTGTTTTTGAAGCCTCCTTACAAAGCTGCTCCAAACCATATTTTTCCTTTTAGACACTTTATTGATAATTATGCCCCTCTCATGAAGATGATCATGAAATACTTCACATGCGAGGGTAGGTTTTCAAGGATATATCAGTACCATGTTAGATTACTGAAGCATTTCACAAGTGTTAAACCTCTTAACCTACCTCACTACCTCTACAAAAGCTTGGTAAAAATGGTAGAAAGGTACATAGAAAAGGGAAAGACCATCAAGGAAGCTTGTTCCATCATGGCTTGGTGAAAATCATTGTCTACCATCAGCTTACATAGGTCAACTTGTCTTGGGAGGCATTCATGTAGTCAGCCTCTCTTTTGCCTACTCCAACTCAATCTAGCAGTTAGTCTACACCTTTGGCGTCACCAAGACCAAAAGAAGTGGGTTCTATAAGTAGACCTGTAACAAGAACATCTAGGACTGAGGTGACTAAGACATATACCAAAGGAAAGAGGCTTTTGTTTTCTCCTAGAAGTGTGGAAAGGGACAAGCCTACTTCAGTTGAGAAAGAGACATCAACACATCACCATGAGGCACCTTTGTAAGAGGAAGAACAGGTAGACTTTGACACCTATATGGTAGATCTAGCAATGCATGAGGAGGAACATTCACATGATAAAATCATCAAAGAGAAAGAGGCAAAAATAAGATGGCTAAAGGATGACTTGGCAAAGGTCAACTATATGATTGCATTCCTACAGCAGGAAAATAGGCAGCTAAACGTAAAAAATCTCTTGCTCAACAAACCTAAAACTAATGTGATGGCAGAGCATGACAAATGAAAGGTAGTGATTGAACAGTTAAAGACACAAAGTCTTAGGTCAAGTTCAGAAGGCCAAAGACCAGAGGTTTACAGACACAAGAAGGGAAAGGGAGTGAGCCATCTCCTCCATTAGGTCAACAAAACATTGGGAAATCATTTGAAGTAGAGTTTGAAGAAAGCAAGGAGTATTGGCTTGACACCATTAATGATCACTTGGAAATGCTCCTGAAGAAGGCAAATAGGAACACTAACTTATAGAGACACATGGCAAGGCATTACTACACTCGGCACTGGATTAGTCAAATCAGGGTCAAAAAACTTGAAAAGGAAATTGAGGAAAACCCTAATTAAGCTAAGGAAGAGAGATAAGCTTGATTTTTTGGCTGATGCCTCACTCATTGCCTACCATATCATTTTCCAAATTAAAGGAGCAATTTAGAACCATTTTTGAAGAAAATTTTGAAATTTTGTGACTTTTGGCTATAACAGGAAATTTCAGTCAGGCAAAAACGCAACACCCTAGCGTTGCACTTTTCCCTGAGGCCTAAAAATCACAAAATGTTTATATACCTTGATATTTTGTGACCTGCACGCCTCATCCACATAGTTTTTGTGCCATGACAACCTTCTGGATGGAAGAAAAATACGCAAAACATGCAAAAAAAACCACTTTCGGCCACTGTTTTCACCTTGGTGTTGTGCTTCTAGAGTGACCTTGGGAGAATCCATTTTTTTCAGCCTTGGAGAGGCCATTTTTCATGCTTAAGGACTCTATGGACAACTAGACATCCTAATATTTCCAATTATGCTTTCATCTCATAATTTAGAACACTGGAAATCGCTCAAAACTATTCTCCAACTTGGGACTGCGCTTTTCCCAAATTGCATTGTGCTTTTCCCAGAATTTGTTGTGCTTTTCCCAGAAAGACATGAATTCATATTTTCTCCAGTCAAAGTCAAATATGTTAGTCAAATTAATCCTCCAGGGTAATCATGTGATGTAATTAAATGTAAATGAGGTGGAAAATGTAAATTTCATGTAGATTCATGCTTACTTATGTTTTTAAAGTCAAAATGAATGAGTTAGTATAACTAGGGAGTTTGTTTTTAACTTCTCTAGGTTTAGGTTTGGCTAGAGATAATAATGTAAAATATTCCTATCATGAGGAACTCAACCCTTGAGAGGGGGAAAGATTTATTTTGGTCTATATCTACCCAAATCAAACTCAAGGGAAGGGTTGGACATTAGAGAGTAAAAGTCTTTGGAGCCTGTATTCATCATCCTTTTACATGAAATTAACAAGCCAATTGCAACTATTATATAGGAATTCTTGTGGTATGATTTTGTGACATTGTTTTTATTATGTAAATCACTTAAATGAATGATTAGTTATCATTCTTTCCATATCTTTTCTTTCAGTGATATTCATATGAGTTTTTAAACATAATTCTTAAGCTTAAGCTTTGTTTTGTTAGGAATTTCATGTTTACGCTATCTATTTTCTGATAGATGAATTCATGATATTCATGCTCGTTTTTAACCTTTTATTTTTCAACCCTACACTCCATCGACAAACATAAAATTGTCACTAAAGCATACCTACCTTGTTCCTCTATATCCCTTGCAACTGAATATTTTGAAACCTGACCTCGTTCCCTGACCTTTACTCCTGATCCAGCAAATCCCTAAAATTTCAAAACCCTAGAGCTGAACATACCTAGCCTAAAATATTTTCCTTCTCTAGTAATTAATTGGTTGTAAGTTCATAAAGAGAACCCTCTCTGGTTTGGTAGGGCTAGCTTCTAAATCCTAAGTGGTTTTAGGTTACCTCTGTCAGTCTCCTTTCTTAGGTTTGGGACACTTAGGAGTGCTAACATTTTTGGCGACCATACTGGGGAGCAAAGTGTCAAATCTTCCCTGAGATTTTTCTCACAAGTTCATCAATATCTAGGACTATGGGTGATAGGTTCTAGTTTTCAAGAAGGTTGTTTCAGTAATTGAGCCAAAGTGAAGATTGAGAAAAAAATTGGCTCCTCAAAGATATGCAAGCTTGAAACCCAATCCCAACCCTCTAGCAGTAGTTGACAATTCTAAGAAACTTTTTAGAAAGCTGAAGTCTCATCCTCCAAAATATGAAATAGGTTCATATCCATTTCTAAGAACTACATCTTTACCTGCACAACTGATTTCTCTTGATGATTTTTCTTTTGGTCTAAACTTCAAGTTATCATTATTCAAGTCCAAGTCTGAATATTCTCTTTTAGAAACACTTTTTGACCCTATGAAGTTTGAGTCATATGTACAATCTTCTGAGGCTTCATTTGATAAGCTTAACAATAAGGTTTGGTCAAATTTCCATAAAGTCCATAATCTAGTTGATCAGTTGAAAGTAACATATGAAAAGGCTTATACCCTATATCAGTAAGAGGCTTCCCCATTGTTACCCCTCCTTACACAGTTACTCAGTCATCTTCCACCACTAAACCATCATCTCCTCCCTAACCATCCTCTTCCAAAACAGCTCCTCGATTAATACCCCGTGTGGTAACTATCATATTACCTTCTACAATCTTTATGGTGAGATTTTCCCCTTTGATTTTTCCTGGGAAGCTTGCTACATTACCTCAAAATTATGGTCAAAGGTTTCCTCTATTTGATGGCACAACCGAGATCACTTAAGACAACATATTTATAAGATTAATGATTTCTTTGATCTCGAAGGAGTCAATGAAAATGATGCTAAAATGCGCCTCATAGCTCAATTTTTTTTAGGTGAAGAGAAGAAATGGTCCCATGCTTTGAGATCTACATCAATAGCCTATCCCCAACAGTTGATAGAATTATTCTTGGCCAGATGGGAAGTGAAGAAGAACCTCCTTCAGATCCTCAACGAATGCAATTCATTGAAAAGAGGTCCAGATGAATCTGTACAAGACTTCACTGTCAGATTCAATAAGGTTTACAATGCTATCCTAGACAACATCAAACCTCCTCTTGACTTGGAATTGATTCACTATCCTAATGCCTTTGACCCTAACATGAACTATCAACTGAGAGAGAGGAATCCTATAACTTTAAAAAAAATGTAGAGGAATGTCCTGAGTGTTGAAGCAAACTTTTTGATTAAGAAATCGAATATGAAAACAGAAAAGAAGGTCGCAATCAAAGAGGAGCACTCTACTTCATCGGATGTTAAGCTTAACACTTTAATCAAAACCATGGAGAAAATGATGGATAAGATGACAATATCACAAAACTCAAGTCAAGAATCCTAATCACACAGGTCAACAGCAGCAACCCCAATTTATAATAAAACAAAGAGAGTAGAAGGGTCACAATTAGCAAGCACAACAACATATTTGTACTCCACTCCAAAAGAATTATGCACAAGGACTTGATGAAGAGGAAGAGTTTGTAGGTGAGGATAACTTTTTGAGCAATATCAGCAACCTATCTTCCTCACAAAAGAGGATGAATTTTCTAAGGAACCCTATGCAACTGATGATCAGAGACTTGTTCTTTCAAATGATGATGTGTTGGCAGTCGAAACATAAGATTATCAAAGGGGTTACCAAAATTGCCTTAGCCAAGTGCAAAGGCAATATAATTTGAGGAACAGAAGTGTGCACCTTACTTCAACTCCAAAGAAGCCAATTTCTCAAAACAATACTCATACCAAAGAATCAACCTCTGCAAATCAAAACAAAGAAAAGGAGGCTGCTACTACTAGTCAGGGAAAGAGCAGTGCAGAAACACAAACTAGAGGACAAAGAAAGGATATTCCCACCAAAGAACAGAAAAAAAGGAGGATATGACTTCCAAAGAGGTAGAAAAACATCCTAACTTATTTAGTCTAGAGAATGAGATTTCTAAACTGAAAACTTCCATTCCTTTGACAGAATTAGTTAAGAATGATCACTATAAATTCCATATAGCCAAATTGCTAAAGGTCGGTCAAATGTCAGACATGGTGAATGTTAGTGATGACCACCCTGACCTTTTGCTTGGCCCTGCCATAAATGGAAATTTAGAAGAAAGTGAAGTCCCACCAATTTGCCTCAGTCTGAGGATCCATGATTTCATCCTTCACAATACCATGTTAGATTCCGGAGATTCTCACAATCACATGCCCAAGGACATCATGGACAAGTTAGGACTGTGTTGGCTTGAGGGGGCCTCACCCAGGTTCAACGTTAATTAGCCAAACAAATCCCTACATTACTAGCCCTTTCAGCATCAGCTCATGGAGCGCAAACTGAAGTCTCACCCGAAGCAGTATGGGGGGATGTTGGAACCAAGTTTCTGCACCCTAAGATGATCGTGATGTTGGTTTATTCCTTCTATTCCTACTTTCATGCAGGTCATTAAGTTCTAGGGATCTGTCTTCCTAACCCCTTATTCCTCCCTTAGATACCTCCATGAAAGGGTACGATTGGCCTTTGTGCAACCCTAACCTTCGATTCAAATAATTTCGCGCTGCTAAGGCAACGTATTGCACAAATTGAAGTTATCTTAATAACCTTACTTATCTTATCAAATAATCATAGTTAGCACCACATAGACAGATGTTCTTACTTGTGTTCACTTAACCAAAGTAATTACATACATTCGTGCATCATATAAGAATTATAAAGAAAATTCATACGTAATATCATAAGATGCATTAATCGGAACAAAGACACAGAATTTACAAAATACTTCTCTTTATTAATATCTTCAAGCAATTACAGACTCTATCTGCCATATGCACACAACTGCAGGGGTCCACGTACTCAGCTGCAGACTTCCACCCTAGGCTCTTACGCACTCAACCTCTACCTACGTTATGACCTGAAACTTAGACTTCTTACTTTAGAGCTATGACTCTCTGACTCTTATCTCCATTCATTACTCTAAAACTACTTAGAGCTTAGCTCTTCTTATACAATCCCATGGTCTACGAACCATGGGTAGATTTCTTATAGCCAACTTTACTTTACAAAAATAAGGGCGAGCAACCCTTTATGATTCATGACACCTTCACGCTCCGCGACCACAAAATGCAGAGTATTTACAAGTTTATTACAAAATTTGACCCAAAACATGGGCTTTTAGCCCCAAAACTATCCTTGGGGGATCCCATTCCCAACAGGCCCCGAACACAAACATCGTGACTCGCCCTCGAGTCACTCGGCAGGTGCAAAGATCTTTGCGCGAAGCCCTTCTAGCTCGACCCGTATGACCGCAACCTCAGTTGTGCACTGTGCGGCTACCTGCTTCGCGTCTTCCACTGTCTGCTCGGTCATTGCTCCTGAACTGTCAGCCTAGACCTTTTGTTAATTCACTTGCAAAATCGCAAGATTTCGTTCAATAGATCCTGTCATTGCATAAACCTCATCCAGCCAAGGCTTCAGTCTTGCCTTCAGCACTGCTTCCTTGTGCAACACAACATCCACCTATTCCTTCAGCTCCTTGGCCTCCTACAACTTCACTAGTCTTTGTGTCAGTGCAACAGTTCACATTGTGCCCTTAACCTCATCATAACGATGTTGTAGCTCGTGCACTTCCATTTCTATTCGCTAGACGTTGGGGTCCTCCTACAACCTTGTCAGGACCTCAAACAACTGCTCAAAAAGTTGTGTGCAATCTGCTACTACACTATCCACCGTCGCTACTGCTTATGTGACAGCGGTCGCTTGTTGCTCCTTCACTTTTGGCGAAGTTGAATGTTGGGCCTTCAACTGTATTTCTGTGATTTGCAGGTTCAACTCCAACTAAACCCGTGCCATCTCAGTATGAGTGTTGCACACCCCTGTGGCTAGCTAGCAGATGTGCACCTCGACTAGCTCCTCCTCTAGAATGACCAATTCTGGGACCATTCAACATGCCTCCTCGATGACCTGCATAATGCACTTGCTCTGATTGGTCGCCTTGGTCTTAGCAGCAATGGTAGAATCTCGTTGTAGGGCCATCTGCTCATTGTTGATCTGTTTTTCACTGATCACCTGGAGGATGTGGTGCTCATGGGCCCTCAGTTGTGCAATCACTCCATCCTACAAGAGGTAGAGCACTTCACGCGGGAGCACTGCCAGATTCAACCCTACTCCCTTTATAGCATTGACAGTGGGCATGTCATCTTCATTCTCTGTGGTTAGTGCTCCATCAGGAAACACTATCGCACTAGAGGCCTTTGCGTGCAACATCTCAGAAGCCTCTAAAGTGTCGATGGCAAGGCTGGTAGACACCATTCTAGCCTGCAATGTGCAGGTCTACAGCTCTTGCAAACCTATCTGGATAGACCCTAGGATGATCTGCTACTACTACTCAAATTGTTGCAGGGCCTCCGCAGTGACATCCCTCACTGTGTCACTAATATCATGCAAGTTTCCCTCTGTTAGTGTGATAGGGTCCAATGATGTCTTGGTCACCTTTGATTTCTTCCTGGACCCTCCTTTCTTTGGCTCCCTTGGGCGCTTGATGTGAGCGAACATCTCCTATGGGTCCACACTATGCTACTCTTCTATCTCCTCCTCTATCTCAGGTGAAGGTGACCTCGCGTCTTAGTCAGAGCCTCGCTCTATCCCACCTGTTTGCTTTGTTTTCTACTACGCAGCCTCGCGCTCCAGCTGGGCCTTATTAGTGGCCTCCTTTTTCCTCTTTTCAGCCACTTGTGTCATCTTAAGCTTGGCCTCCTTCTTCTTTTTCTACATGGTGGACTTGCTCCCTCCCACTATCAAGTCTGTTGTAGCGTGCCACTCTGCCAACCACTGACCAAGCATCGCATCAATGGCATCATTCGTTGCCAGATAAGGCAATTCGTATCATTTCTGCATAGGGTCTTTCTGTGCCCTGATGGATACATGATGAAAATATGCTTTAAATTCTGCGTAGCCCTACAGGTTGGCATACACCGTAGGTGACAACCGCAGTTTGTGATTGATGGCCATGCAGATGTTCATCTCTATTAAGATCCAGAATATCTTGCTATCCTTAACTCGATGTGTGTCCTTGGTCACCCAAAACGAAGCGTACTTCGCAACTTATGCGAGGTCTGGTGCGACTGAAGGGAACTAGTTGTCCTCTGGTAGCTCCCATGCTACCAACAGAATTGAAAACAAGAGCCACGTGTAGTGGAACATCTTGCTGAGCTCCTGTGCTTCGCGACATTTCACCAGGAACTCTTTGTGAAGGTAGTCCGACCATTTGAACTGGACTCCTTCAACAGACTGGGAATCTAGCACGATGACGGGCACTGGCACCTCATTGGTGCGACACTTCCTCATCACCTTCCATGCTAAGATCTATGTGGCTACCTTCACAATAGGGTCGCAAATGCTAGATATAACATATCTCCACAGCTTCTTCACCAGTTTAAACTTTTCTTTCGTAGACTCTACGAGGGCCTTCTCTCCACCTTTTCCACCAAATATCATGGCCAGATTCTCTCCTGTATACAACAAACGCGTTATCCTATGAATTCGTCTATCCATGATGGATAATAGCTCATCCAGCCACAGACACCCATCATGCACCAAGCACAACAACTGTTTGATGACCAATACTGTCATTGGGGTGCAGCTGTAGTGCAGCACCCAAAGCAGGTTGAGCAACCTTGCCTTGTCTACTCCTCTGAGCCACCTCCGCGGCTCCAATGCAGTCATTCCAGTATTCATATCAATGATGTGGGGCATCAGCTACTCAGTCGCCAGGTGTGGGAACTTCTCGTGATAAGCCTTGTCCCAATCCTCAAGTTTTAGCAGTATCACTCGGGCCAAGCGTGGTCCATTGAAAACAATATCATCCGGCAGTAGATGGGTTTGCAAGGGGGTCTTGCTTTCATCGATGTCTTTTGACACCTTGGTCTTGGGATTGCGCGGAGGGACATACTTAAGCAATCAAGTAATAGGGTCCACACCCTAGGCTTCAACCTCCTCCACTTCAACTCCCACATCCTCATCGTCCATCAAGATGTCTCCAATCTCTTCCTCTTTCGGCTCCAAATTTATGGCCTTGCCTTTCTCCTGTGTGATGGCTTTTTGTGGGTTTCTCCTTGGTGATGCACGCACCGGTATGGCATGGTGCTTTCCCTTTTTATCCTTGGCAGTCTTCTTGGTTGGGGTCGGCTTTGGTCTTGGCATCCTCGGTGATTTAGGGACTTCGGCTAGTACTTCAGAAACCTCTAGAGTAGCTGCTTCTACCTCCATCTCAACTTCCGGCATTAACTCCTCTACTTCGGTATCTGTGGCTTATATGGGTGCCGACATAACGCTTTCCAACAGTGCTCATGATGTCTCTGGTAAGTTTGAAAATGCTAGAGTCTCTTTCAAACCCTTGAAGAATTCTTAGTTGATGAGTGCCTGAGAGCTCAACAACTCAATTCTCAAAATGCCAAGTGTTTTTCACTCAACAGCCACTTGTAGTTTATAGGGCATTTTGAATTCAAATCCGACCATTCCCCCTAAATTTGATTCATTAATGCCGGATTGGCGGCAGATTTTCAAGGATCTCAACCATATATTTCATCTTAAATTCCAGCCTCCTACTCCATTTGGTCGCACTTCTACCATCAAATCATGAATAGTGACTTTAACGATCACTTTCTGGCTAACCTGCGTGATTTCTCCCTGGGTAGCGTAGCTCCCTTCACGCTGTCACGAACGTTGTGACACTTCCTTACTTCGCATAGTCCTCAAATAGCACAGCCCCCAAACTGGGCAGTGTAGTTTATTGTCCCATGCCTCCTTTCAGCTGCCTGGAGCGCTAAGACTGTGTTGCCTTCATCTAGTCACATGGCTAGACTACTGGTGTATGGCTTCAAGCAACTACCATTCACCTTTCTTGGGAAGGGTTCTCCATTCAATTTAACTAGTTGTATTGCTCCTCCATTTGTAATCTCCTTAATGACATGGGGCCCCAACCAATGCATTCTAAATTTCCCCAGAAATTTATCAAACTTGTTGTCATATAACAAAACTAGGTCATTTACCTTAAAGGTGTGCAACTTAATATGTTGATCATGCCATGATTTTTTGCGCTGCTTTTGGACCTATTGGTGAAATCTAGCCAGAAATCTCTCTTCCTCAAGCTTGTCCAATTGTGCGAGCCTTTCCTCCAAGGCTCCATGATATGTCATACCTATGAGTGTTGTTATGTGCAGACTAGGCACAATATATTCCATAGGCATTACCGCTTCAATGCCATAGACAAGCCTAAAGGGAGTTTTTCCAGTCAACTTCTTGCATGTTGTCTGATAAGCCCATAGTATTGCAGTTATACGTAGGTCCCAATCACTTTGTTGAGCATTGCAAACCTTGGTTAGTGCATTCTCTAGCACTTTATTGAATGCTTCCACCATCTTGTTAACCTGCGGATAATAAGGCATGCTCTTCTGGTGATATCCCTGAAATTCCTCTGTTAGCACGCTGATTGTCTCATTCAGAAAATGTGTACCATGATCACTCATCAAAATCTTTGGACAACCAAATCGCATATGTGCATTCTCAAAGAGGAACTTTACAGCAATCGTGCTTGTGCAATCCTTCACAGGTTGTATCTCCACCTAATGAGTCAAATACTCTATCGTGGTGATAATGTACCTTGCTCCCATCTTTCCTTGGGGCTGAATGGGTCGCAAAAAATCTATTTCTGATTTCTCAAAGGGTTGCAACATCATCTGTGGATTCTCATCCCTCTGCAATGGCCTGCCAGTCCTTTGACACACATCACACGCCTTGCAATACGCTTTTCAATCCTGATGGAGAGTCAGCCACCATAGCCCTGCACGTAGAATATTCTATGCAGTTGCTCTCCCTGCATAATGTCTTCCGGCAATGCCCCCATAAGCGTCCGCAAGGATGCTGCTTCTTTCAAACTCAGGTACATATCGTCGCAATATATCATCAGAGCCCATTTTGTACAGATGCCCAACAATGACAGACAAATCTGCCACGTGTACAACTAACTCCTCAAAATGACCATCTGCAGCGTGCACTAAAAATATTTGCGCGTCAGGCAATCCTTCCTCCAAATTAGTGGGCTCTTCCCCTGTTTTGATGCACGACAGATGATCTGGTCCCATGTTCATTCATCTAGGCTTCACAATAAATTCAAAATCATATTCCTGGAACAATAACAGCCACCTACAGATTCTCCCCCCCAACACAATTTTATTGACCAAGTACTTCAGTGTGGAGTGGTTCGTATACATCTTAAAGTAGCCTCCCAACAAGTAGTGCCTAAAATTTTGGAGCGCATATACCATAGCTAACCCTTCACGCTCGGTGGTGGAATAGTTCCTTTCTGCCTTAGATAACCTTTTGTTTGTGAATGCTATAGGATGGTTCAAGCCTTCTCCACTAGCCTGTGTCAGTACTGCTCCCAGCACTATACATGATGCGTCGACGTGTGCATGAAACTTCCTTTTCCAATCTGGGAAGACTAAAATCAGTGCAATGACCATCTTTTCTTTCAATACATCTAGGCTCTTCTTACAGTCCTCATTCTAGTACAATGTGATATCCTTTTTCAACAACTTCTCCATAGGAGTGGTGATCTAGGCATAGCCTTTGATGAACTTTCTGTAATATCCTGTATGTCCTAGGGTAGCATGTAGCTGCTTCACACTCCTTGGTGGTTCCAAATTTAGTATCACCGCAATCTTCGTAGGATCTACCATCAATCCCTACCTACAAACCACATGACCCAGCAGGGTCCCAAAAGGAACACAAAATAGGCACTTCTTCAGGTTGAACGCGATATGGTATCTTCGACAGGTATCTAGCATCAGATGCAAGCTTTCTACATGGCATTTCACCATTCCAAACACATTCCAATCATCAAAGTATACTTCCAGGAACTTATGAATAAACTTCTTAAACGTAGCAACGAATACGTGCGAGAAAATCGTAGGTGCATTCTTCAATCCAAATAGCATTACAGTGTACTGAAAACACCCCCACTCAGTGACGAAGGTCATCTTGCTCCTATCCTCCGGCGCGATTTTGATTTGATGGTACACAGAGAACACATAAATGAAGGAATATGCTTCCTGGCCACCTACATTGTCCAACACTTCATCAGTGAACAGATTCAGGAAAGGATCATGTACACAAGTGTGATTCAGCTTTCTGAGATCCACGCATATCCTTATTTCATCCTTCTACTTCTTCTCTTGTACCACCATTGGGCTTACCTAGTCAAATTCTTCCATGGGCTCAATGATGCCTACCACAAGCATCTTGTCTAGCTCTAAGTGGACCTTCTCCTTATACTTCAAATTGAGACAGTAAGGTCTTTGTTTAACTGACTTCGCATTGGGCTTCAACGTGATCTTCATAACACCTAGGTCTTTGATTATCCCTTTTAGATCCAAAAACTTGATAGGGAATAAATCATGGTATTCACAGAGAAATTTAGCGACCTTATTCACCATCACATCATCCTAGTAATCTCCAATCTTTGCGAATTTAGGCTCTGCCTCCATACCAATGTTTACTTGTTTTGTTTTCAGCAGCACGGTTATGTCAGGATTCTCAATCTGCGGTCCTTCAACCTCGCGGTGACCTTCTGTTTCAGGGAATTTAATATTTTGTGGATCCTCGTCTTCTTCTTTAGCGGTTACATTATAACATTTTGACGCGTGACTCAGCTGAGTAGCCCACTTAGGCTAAATCAAGTCTAAAGGATCCTGCAGTATCCTAAAGATTGTTGCTATCACCTCTTGTAGCACTTCGTCAATACAGTCAAACCCGTCTTCAAAACTGAATGTCATTATGAATCCTTCATGTAGAATATCCCATTCACCTGTACCATGGTGGATCTCTATTTCTATGTACCAATTCATCGGGATGACATCTAGGCTGTGATAGAACAAGTGCACCCATTCAAGTTGGGGCTTCTCTCCATAAGCTTGATTCCATTTGGCCAAGTGCATGCGCGGGTCATCCTACCCATCATACTTTTCTATCATTCATACCTTCGGCTTTCCAAAGTGTGTTCTCATCATCCTCCTACATTTGTGCCAATCATCAAATCTTCCCTTATGTGTACCTCACCATCTTGTGGACATAGCGCGTAGTGCCTAGTGCAATGCCTGGAAGCACTGATTTTCTGGTACCTCCCTTTCAAATGCATCCAAAAGGATATCTACATCATTAAGGCCATCATAAGTAGGCAAATTTCTTACCTCTGATGACACGCAACACAGTGACTAGGTCATCATGTTACAGTTCAGTGTAGCTACCTCATGTAACCGATTTTTCCAGTGCTCTAATTCTTCATCAGACTCCGAGGTGCAGGAACTCTCGTGATCCCATGTAATTTGTCCATCCGCTGTTGGATTCACCGAATCTTGGTCTCATGCTGTTATATTATATATATATAGTCCAGATCGTCATCGCTCTCATAATCATAGACTGGTTTAGTATAGCGCGATCCCTCGACAAGATCTAGGGGTACTATGATGCAAAGCGATTTCTTCTCAAATATCATCTTTCTCTTCTTTAGATTGATTACCGAATTCATATAACTAGCCCAATCAATTCCCAAGAGCGCAGGATAGGGGTTGTTGTCATCCACAATTTCTATTACCTCGAAGTTAGCCAGCATGATTGCACCTTCAATATCTACAGTCACCCCCTGCAGCCACCCCATGGGGATGATCTTCTATTGATTTGTCATCCTTAGCTGAATCAAAGACCACTGCAGCATGGGTCTCCCCATCTGCTCCCAAGTCTGCTTTGGCAGGACGTTTGTGTATGACCTCAGGTCCAAAATAACCATATCCATTTTGTATTCTCCTATCTGCGCAATTGGCCTCATCTCCTGTCTCGTCCTTGTTTTATGCTTACCAATCTTTTGTACTATGTGCAGCTCACTCGGGGTGTTTTCGGTGCATCTGTTTATAAGCTCCTATAGCCCCTTCACAGCCTTGCTATCACACAATAATTTCATACAGGTCTCCAGGAAGGTTGTAAGCATAGTAGGGTCCATCTCTTGTTCTGGGTTATCCTTGCTTCCTGAGGTGGAGGCCTCAACGAAGCTCTTCTTTGCTTCCATGAATGTTTCACATGCGTGCTCCAAATCAAACTCGGTCTCCTTCGTCGGAGCTTTTACGAACCCATGTATTGTCTTCAGGTTGTTTCCCCTTGTCTTCTACTATTGTGATTCCACTTCGAAGCACTATATTCGTGTTCGAATCCTCTTCGTGCGGCTCAGACCTCATCATCTGCAGATTCTGAGTCGACTAAGGTGGTAGTACACCTTTGTCATGTATCCTTGTTATCAATGTAGGACAATCCTCTATTTCATGATCAAACAGAGTGAAATAATTGCACGATGGATGCGTTGGGTTAGTGAAATCATGGGTATAATGTCTTGGTCCTCCACAATTGTAGAAAATTAGCTGCCCTCGACCTCTGTTAGGTCCTCCCCCGCCTCGGCCTCGTCCACACCCCTAAAAGCCTGTCTGCGCCATCGTCGCACTCTGGTCAGGGGGTCGCATTTCTGTCTGAACCCTATAAGCGGGAGTTCTATCCATCATTAGTTCATAGCTTCTACAATTACGCTCATCATGCCCTACCGAAATACAAAAGTTACAAAATAGTTGTTGCAGTGTCTGTACAAACTTTTGCAACAAATGACAGTTATCCATGGCATGTTTTCTTGCTACCTGACATATAGCGCACCACAATATAGGCCCCGCACTTGATCCTACCTGAGCTTCCAGCCTCAAAGGAATCATTCCTCCTTCTACCAAGTAGTTCGCAAAGACCGGGCAATCGTCTTTGTCATGCCCCTAACCCTTGCATTTCAAGCATAATACCTCTTCGTGCACCTCTGGTCAAACTGTTCGATCATGCTTCAAGCTTTGCATCTCAAGGCAAAGATTTTTCAACTGCACATGGATCTGTTGAACCCCCAGATTCAAATCTTGCATCAGTGTTTCATGCAGTCTCATTGCAATCTCCAAGGCTCGACCTGAGTCATTATCTTTTGTTGTGACAACGCAACCCTTAGGTGTGGCAGTAGCAAAGCCACAAACCATTTGTGATGTTGTCCGTCTTCCAAGTTCATATTAGCTTCACGAATTTTGCACTTCAATCTCTAATCTAATTCCCAAGGTGTCTCACCAGGCTACATCATGATTTCTTTGAACCCCACAATAGACTATGCTTCAAATTTAGGCCTACTGAATTCCCTATTCAGTATGGTTTGGAAGTCTGCCACTCCAGCATTTGGGTTATCGTTAGAGTACTTGATATACCAAGTTAGCACGCGATCCTGCAGTGCACTAACCAATGTTGCCTTCTTCATGTGATCATTTGTAATGCCTTGAGCTTCCCACGCGGCTTTCACGATGAACCAGAATTGGTCCGAGTCCTCATTTCCCAAGCCTTTGAATAAAGGAAGCTTCACTAAATTCACCATACTAAACTACAGTGGAGGCGGAGGTGGTATGGGTGAAGTCGCAGGTGATGGTGGTGAAGTTGGAGGTGGTGTGGGTGGAGGTGGCAGTCGCGGGAATCCTTGTCTTATCAACTGAATAGCACATCGTGGAGAAGCCTACGCTATCCCCTCTTCATCACCTCGCAGAGGTGAAATCAATGGACTATATTCAGGACCCTTTTTTCCTTCGTTCCTGTAAGTTTTTCTGCTTCGTGTAGCTCCAAACATCAAGGTAGCTGCATAACTCGCTTTTTGTAGAATAAAATTTTAATCCATCTATTCAAAGATTTCAAGTACTTACCTCGCGGTCCTTTGAAAAAGCGTCGCTCTGCCTCGTTGTAACTGACTAAGGTGTCAACCGCAAATTCAATTACAAATCCTCGTATGATGTAATTAAGCCAATGATCGACAGCGTGGGCAATCTTATCCTTCGATGCTTCCAATTTCTGTATTAGCTCTGGGGTCCAAACAATAAGACCGTCAATTTTCCACCTTACTTGGCTATTTGCTAGCTTTGTGATCCACTCATATAGCTAAACTGGAAAGGAACAGAAAAATATCTCGTGTATTTCTATCTATAGGTACTTGTCTAGCCACTGTTCCTTTGTCAGTCGCGAACTTCTGTTCTCCTGTGCCACAAATTTGTGGATATTCCTATCCAACTAGTCTCCAATCACTTTCTTAGTTGGATTCCAGTGATACGACATCACACATCTCTTATGTAGATTCCGGTCCCGGAAATGGAACCATTTGTTGGCTTAAGGGGGCCTATCCCAAGTTCAACATTAGTTAGGCAAACAAATCCCTACACTAATGACCCTTTTGGCATTAGTCTGCGGATACCGGACCAAAGTCTCACTCGAAGTAGTATGGGGTGATGCTGGAACCAAGTTTCCGCACCTTGAGATGGTCGTGATGTCATTTTATTCCTTCTATTCCTGCTTTCACACAGGTCATTAAGTTCTAGGGCTCTGTCTTCCTAACCCCTTATTCCTCCCTTAGATACCTCCGCAAAGGGTAAGGCTGGCCTTCGTGCAGCCCTAACCTTCGATTCAAATACTTTCGTGCTGCTAAGGTAGCATATTGCACATATTTTCAAGTTATCTGAAGAATCTTGCTTATCTTATCAGGTAATCACAGTTAGCACCGTGTAAATATATGTTCTTACTTGCGTTCACTTAACCAATGTAATTACATACATTCGTGCATCATATAAGCAATATAAAGAAAATTCATACAAAATATGACAAGATGCATTAATCAAAACAAAGACACAAAATTTGTAGAATACTTGTCTTTATTGATATCTTCAATTATTACAGACTCTATCCACCCTGCGCACATAGCTACAGAGGTCTGCACACTCAGCTGCAAACTTCCACCCTAGGCCTCTATGCATTCAGCTGCAGAGCCTCTACCTACGCTACGACCTGAAACTTAGACTTCTTACTTCAGAGCTATGACTCTTTGACTCCTATCTCCATTTATTACTCTAAAACTACTTGGAGCTTAGCCCTTCTTATACAATGCCATGGTTCGCTAACCATGGGTAGATCTCTTACAGCCAACTTTACTTTACAAAAATAAGGGTGGAAAACCCTTTATGACTCATGACACCTTCATGTTCCACGACCACAAAATGAGGAGTCTTTATAAGTTTATTACAAAATTTGACCCAAAACATGGGCTTTTAGCCCCAAAACTATCCTTGGGGGATCCCGTTCCCAACAGACTGGGTTAAGAAACTAGCTCACAAAAAGATAGAAAAGATAGATCAACGACTTCAGAATCAGCCTCTTCGAGGGGGAAACCTCCTTTACATTACACAAATGAACAATTCTTGGATGATACAAATGAAAAAACCTCCTTTCTATATAAAGGAGTCTAAGGGGTCACAATATAATCAAATCTGACATAACAATAACAATAGTGGGCTTTCTATGGGGCACAATAATAACAATATGGGGACAATAGGGGCACAAAAATAACAATAAGGGCTACAATGACAATAGTAATGGTGGAATCACTAGTATTATAGGGACCTAACATGCCCCTCTCCTTCAAAAAAATGTTGTCCTCAATGCTTGAGTAGTTTTGGTTGCTTCTGTATAAAATTCTCATCCTCTCATGTGGAATCTTTAGCGGGTAAGTTACTTCACTTGAAGAGATACCCTAAAATTGATCGGTTTCTGTTAGGATATTCTTTCACATAGAAAATAGTTAAGTATAACTTGGCCTTGCGTAGAGTTAGGTAAAGTGTGTTTCTTTACCATGTACATTTGTAACTTACAATCTGACAGTCACGATATGTTCTAGACATGAAGTGATCCAACGGTTCATTTTCTCCTCAGTATTACCGACACTTGATCCATGGCTTAACACCCGATTGGTCCATGATCTCTATTTAAAGAACATGGAGGGTCATTTTTAGGGACCGTTCATGATAGTAGCCTGTGTAAATTTTCATTCTTTTATTAATAAATTGCCTGAAGTGGCCGCATTGGCTTAGGCTGAGGACTGTTTCCCTCTTAGAGGGTTTTAACCATGTCAAGAATACTAGTGTATTGATATTTTACTTGTTTGTGAGCAGTGTCCTTTGGTGTTCTATTTGAGTAACTTACCCTGTAAATTTCTACATGGTATCAATTCGAAATTGAGAGCTGCATCCATTGGTGATCCAAATCAGAAGCTGGTACAACTGCATCAGACTGTCGTTTCCTAGATATACTATTTATGATTGTTTTTAGGCCGAGAGATCTTCTCTATTGTGTTAGGAGCATATGTTCCAGTGAAGAACCCCTTTCGTTTCATGAGAAAAGGTTTCTGGTAACCCTAGCTACATTTTTAAGATCTTGAAGTATACAGTCTATATTTGCAATTTTAGTTATTCATCTCTCTGTTTATTTCGGCTTATTTAGCTCTTTTTTTTTTATTATTGGATCTATACCTTTCATTTTTGCGTATGATCTTTGCCCTACGACTCTGTGCAATCTGGGAAAAACAGAAAGGAAGGATTTTTCTCATGCATATGATTTTTTTCCACCGCTCCTTAATGTGATCTCGAAAAATCAGAAACATTGAGGAAAACATTTAGTTTCTGGCGAAAGCTAACTTCAAGCCATAAGGTATGGTTTTTTTTGCATGTCCATGTTGGGTTGTGTGGAAGCAAAAAGAGCTTTTTCAAGTAAGCGCATAGCCCAAAGCTGAAGTGACTTTAAAAAAAAAAAACAAAACCTTCCTATTTTCCAATAATTACTAGCCTTTTAAACTAGCGCACTTGGTCCAAAGTTACTTTATGAGAATAGAGGTCTTGGGTTCAAGTCTTTCTTTTTGTTGAGTTACTTTTTCAAAAGGCACATGTAACTTATGTTTTAAAGTCATTTTATGTAAAATTGTTCTCACCCATTATAAAAAGTGAGTCACTTCTAATTCTAAAGTCTCTTTATCTTTTATTGAAGTTACAATTTGGTGAGTAGCTCATAAAGTACCATTGTAAAAGTGACTTTCACTTATTTATAAAAGTGGGTCACATAAAATATTTTTTAAAGTGAACTAATTAGATTAAGTTCGGAAGAGGAAGGGCGGGGGTGAGGGATTTTTTTAAATATAACATTATCATTCACTTCCGCACATTCACGCAGTTCATCGGCATCTTTAACAACTTTTCTTCAAAAATCCATAACTTCTTCATCCAGAAGCCATTTTAAGAGCTAGTTTTTTTTAATCGCCCTAATTTTTCGAGATCTTTCCATTGGAACCATTAGTTTTAGTTTCTATTAAAATGGAAATTCCATGCAAATTTATTCTGGACAACACCAACTACTTCCAATGGTGGTCCTATATTGTAGATTTACTTAGAAGTAAAGGTCTTTACAGAATAACCTCAGGCCAAGAAACTAAACCTAAAAATGAAGATAAGGCAGCCAAATGGGAAAATAGGCAAGATCAAGCACGTGGGCTGATAGGGAGGTCTATTTATCCAAACCTTAAATTCCATATCGCAAAATTTGATACCCCTAATGAAGGAATGAAACAACTCACTAAAGTTTTTGGAATTAAAAATGAAATTAGAGCCCATCAACTCAAAAATGAGTTGCTTACGTTGGACCCCAATAATTTTTCTTCCATTGAAGATTTTTTGTCCAAGTTCAAGACCCTTAGACTTCTCTTGGAAGGTGTTAAGGTTAAGAAAAAAGATGGTAGCCTTATCCATTCCATTCTTACTATGATGGGACCAACCTAATCTATGTTTGTTTCCACCTTCCATTCTACTAGATAATCATTTATTTCTCAAGGACAAGACTACAAGTCCCCCTCCTTTGATGTCCTTTGTGATTCTTTAATAAGAGAACAAGAAAAACTCTTACATCTTGGTCTTATTAATCTTGGAAACTCTTCTAAGAAACCCTTTTCCACCCAGAAACAACCAAATTCAAAGAATCCTAAGAAGCAATATCCTAAAAAGAATGGTTCTAAAGCAAACAAGGGTCCTAAGCAATTTCAGTCTCAAAATGAAAAATCAATTCAACTTCGACTTCATCTTCACGAATAGCACTTTCTGCATATGGTTGTCAAGCATCTTGGTCTGGTTATGCACTAAATGTATCTTCTTCTTCTCATTCTCATGAGTGGCTCATTGATTATGGAGCTTCTTATCACATGGCCAAAAACAAAGCCATTTTTTTCTTCTTTAAATGATTGTAACACCAAAAATATATATGGTGGTGATGATAGATCTCTTAGTGTTGTAGGGACTGGAAATGTTCATCTAGATAATGGTCAATTTAATGATGTATTATGTGTTCCAACCTTATTCTAAAACCTTCTATCTATATATCAGATAACTCATTTAGGTGAAGGTAAAACCCTTGAATTTTCACCTCATGATGTTGTAATTAAGGACCTAAGATGGAATTATCTATTTGGTTCTAGTTCACAAGATAACCTCATAGAAAATCGGAGTAACTTCCCTTGGAAGAGAGAGGAAAATGGCGGGGTCTTAAGTGCTTAGGGTTTTAAAAGGATCATTTTGTGCCGCCACCGCTCCCAGAGATCAGCTATGTTCCGGAACTGTTTGGCCCCTAGCTGTTGGGATCACAGAACTCGATTCATCATTTTGGATATGGCGTGGATCCTTTTTTATAAAGGAGTCTCATGGATCGAATCAAAGCATTCAGGGGCCAGAGGATTTTTCTCCCTTATCGGCTCAGGTCGGTTTTCTCAGGGCAGATCTGGGCACCATTCCACAAAGTCCTGGGCGTTTTGATTCAAATCAACCGAACCCTACTCAGTTTGGGGTAGCTATGCTCTCCTTCGTCGGTGTTTTGGCCTGGCTAGGCAGCAATGTCTGCGTCATTTGGAAAGCGATGAGGTTGTCTATTCCTCTGCCCCCCTTCGGCTTGCTTCGGGAAGTCCGATCTGCCGCTCTCTGGCATTCTTTTACAGGTTTGGTTGACGCTCAAGTATGGGGCGGGAGATTGGGACCGGGTTCCTTGCGGATTGAGGCTCCCCTGCTCACCTCCGGCCAGATGTGGGCAGCTGACTTCTCAGCAACGAAGACATTTATGCCCTGGACAACCCTCTACAAGAATTCCTTCCATCGAGAGGTCAGGGTTTCCCTGATTCGTACATGTCCTTCAGATAGTTTAAAGGAACACCAGAGAATTGACCTTGGCAAGCCAGTACCCCTTCCTGTCTTGGAGAATCAATTAGCAGAAGAATCCAGGCAAAAAACAAATCTAGCTATTAAGGACCCCAGCCTTGAAGTGATACAAATCTTCATCAGAACCCTATCAAGGAATACGATTTGCAAGAAAATCAGAATAGGGACGCTGATAAGAAATTTAAAGGACGAAATACAATAATTCTTAGGCATATCAACAAGCCTTCTGAGCTTGGTATATGCAGGACACATTCTACAGGAAAAATTTATAGTGCAGCACTATGGAATAGTGAGAGATTCAACCATTTTTCTGAGCATGAGGCTGAGAGATGGAAGCTTTGGATCCAGCTCAAAGGGCATAGGTTCGTTCAAGGACACTGTTAAAGGGAAAGGGGAAGCCACCAACAAGCCAGCACTAACACAAGATCTACCTAGCCCCTATATAGTGGAGCAAAGAAAGCAGACACCAGTTTTGACAATCAACTTCCCTGAGGTAAACAACTTTCATGCTGATTTCTCTTCCTTGGAAGTCATTTATAGATTCAATGGCTTTTGGCCTAAAACAGATGCTTTACGACAATGGATATTTTCCATATGGTCAACAAACTGTGACATGCATCTATGCTCCAAAGGATTTTTTATTGTTAAATTCGACATAGTCAACGAAAAAGAATATGTCCTCCATGAGGGGCCATGGTTCTGGGGCAATGCAGGAATCTTCATAACCCCCTGGTTCCCAAGTTTTGACCCCTCCTCTATGGTGGTTTCCAAAATGCCGGTTTGGGTCAGGTTACACAATCTCTTGTTACACTTCTGGCTTCCCAAAGTTTTCGAAGCAATGGGGAATGCAATAGGCAAATGCATCAAGCAAGATGTGGAAAGAATTGCTAGATGTATACATACTTTTGCTAGAATCTGTGTCGAGGTTGATCTTAGTCAAGAGCTACCTGATAGCATTATTCTGATCCATAACAACACCCAGTGGAAACAACCACTAGATTACAAAAACATGGCCTTCAGGTGCCGAGGCTATCAACAAATAGGTCACCTTCATAATAAATGTCCTCAAGTTAAAAGAGAAAGCAGAAGGAACAAGAAACAAGCACAAAAACCAAGAGGCTGGAAACACACAGTGAATCCAGAAGAAGAAACAGAAGACGAGGAGGCAGATAACCCTCCACCTGAACATAACGATGATCCAATTGGGGGTGAAGCCACGACATCCACCCCCATAGCAAACAATCAGGTTCATCTGTCGCCAGAGCTTGAGAATTTGGCAGCACAGGGAATGATAGCCTCTTTGCCGAAAAAAATCCAGTTCTTGAGGACTCTAGTGGGGCCAAAAGACATCATTCCCCCGAACACTTTGATACAGATAAGGACGCTCCTTGCATTGTGGAGGACTCTTCTCTTGTTCTTTTTTCATCCTCTCCAACTCAAGGGGAGTGGCGAAAGGTTGAGAAGAAAAAGGGGAGAAAATCATAATTTCCTCCCCTTATTGTACTTTATTTCTTCTGGTTTCTCTCTCTGTTCTGTATTCTTTTCCTCCAGGTGAGGTTGTTGCGCTGGTTCTATGTCAACCAGCTGAGGATGTAGCGCTGGTCTTTGTCAACAAGTTGTAACTCTTTTCTTCTCCCTTTTTTAAGGTAAAGAACAAGTCTTTCCAAAATGATCTGCATTTACTCTCTATTTTTATTAATGGATGGTTCGCTTTTTTCTGTGGGAAAAAAAATTAAGGACCTAAGAGTTCCTAAACAGATTTTAGCTATTGGCATTGTTGATGATTCTATAAGGTTGTATAAGTTTAACAACTTTGGGTCATCAACTCTTCCCTTGGTATTTGTTTCTCATAATGATGAAGTGAGAAAACTTTGGCAAGATCGATTTGGTCACTTAAACTATCGCTCCCTTCAAAATCTATGTAAAGAAAATATGATGACAGGTCTTCCTATGGTATCTTGCAAAGATAGTGTTTTTTCCGGATGTGTACTCAAAAAACGTCGTCGAGATAGTTTTGAAAAACATGCCGCTGAGCACGCCTCAGCCCTTTTACAGCTTAGGCATGGTGATTTATGTGGTCCACTTCCAGTTGTTTCATTCTCTGGCTACAAGTATTTCTTAACTTTCATAGATGATTTCTCCAGACGCACTTAGGTATACTTCTTAAAACTCAAGAGGGAAGTATTTAACATGTTCTTAGCCTTTAAGGCCTTTGTTGCAAAACAATTTGGACATCAAATTCTTAAGCTAAGATCTGATAATGGCAGAGAATATGTTAACAACAAATTCATCAACTTTTGCAGTAAGCGTGGAATTTAGATGCAACATATTGTTCCATATACTCCACAACAAACTGGTGTAGTTGAAAGGAAGAATTGCACCTTAAAGGAAATGGCTAATTATATGCTTCAATCTAAAGGACTTAGTCTTAATTTTTGGGCAGAAGAAATTAACTATGAAAATTACATAGTAAATCGCACTCCTACTAAGGTTTTAAAGAATATCACTGTAGAAGAAGCATGGAGCTCAATTAAACCAGATGTAAGTCACTTTCATGTTTTTGGAAGTGAAGCATGGGCCCATATTCTAGATGGGAAACATAAAGCTTTAAACCTAAGAGTGATAAATGTATTTTTGTTGGATATTCTGAAGATGATAAAATGACAAAGGATATATACTTATTCCACTTAAGTCCAAAAATGTTATCATTAGAAGAGATGTAAAGTTTGTTGAAAATATATCGACCTACGAGCCTAGTTCGTCGGATGTTCCACCTCTCTCCATCCCTTCTACTTATAAAAAATATTTCTTCTTTAGATGATGACAGCGAGGATGACAATCATCCCATACCTTCTCAAGATCCTCCTTCAGCTCCTCAGCTTCCAAAATGGGTCTGTGCTACTCGAGATGCAACAGGTGCTCTTGCAAGTGATCCTACAGATCAGTGAAGTACACGTTCTCAATTTTATAGAGCCTCTTCTTTATTGGCTCAAGCTCTAGCGAATTATGATCCTGACACCTTTGCAGAAGCTTCAAGCCATCCAGATTGGGGCATAACTATGAATGAAGAATTTCATTCATTATTGGCAAATGATACATGGGATCTTATTCCTCTTCCAAAGGGACGAAAACTTGTTAGATGCAAATGGGTTTACAGAACCAAGTATGGACCCAATGGAAAAGTTGATAAACATAAAGCTCGTCTTGTTACTAAGGGTTTTTCACAAGTTGAAGGCATTGACTATACTGAAACCTTCTCCCCTATTTCCAAAATGAACTCTATCTGCCTTGTTATTTCCCTTACTACCTCTTTCAAATGGGAAGTCCATCAGATGGATGTTAGATTTGCCTTCTTGCATGGGGAGCTTCATGAAGAAATCTATGTGGAACAACCTACTCGATTTATACAAACAAACTCCAGCCTTGTATGTCGGCTTAAGAGATCCCTTTATGGTCTCAATCAAGCCCCTAGGGCTTGGTATGCCAAAATGGATAGCTTTCTTTTAGATATTGACTTTTCTAGGTGTCATTCTAACAATATTGTCTACACCAAGAAAGTGGGTAAGTCTCTTATCATTCTTGTTCTTTATGTTGATGATCTTACCCTTACTCGTAGTGATCCGAATGTTATACACCATGTGAAGTCCAGCCTTAAAAAGAAGTTTGAAATGACAAAATTAGGACACTTTCATTATTTTCTTGGTCTTCAAGTCTGCAATCCAAGGAAGGTATTTCCCTTTCCCAGTCCAAGTATGCCTGTGATCTTCTACACCACTTTCACATGGAAGATTGTAAGCTATCCACTTCTCCCTTTCAATCTGGAGACAAAATTTCAGTCACTTGTACTTCCCCTGAAGTTGATGATGCCTTATACCATCAGATTGTAGGAAAAATTTTGTGTCTGACCCATATTCATCCTGACCTTTCCTTTGTTGTTGGCCTTATTTCTCAGTTTATGCAAAACCCACATGAAATTGATTTGAAAGCAACTAAAAGAATGTTTTGTTATGTTCGAGGTACAGTTCAGTTTGGGATTCATTACAATACATAAGAATCTCCTTCATTGGTCGGTTTCACTGATTCGGATTGGGCTGGTGACCCTGATGATCAGAAGTCTACTGTCGGTTATGTCTTCACTCTTGGTTCTGGACCTATTACATGGGCTTACAAGAAACAAAGTGTCATTTATCTTTCTTCAGCAGAAGCAGAGTATCGTGGCATCGTAGAAGCTCGTAAGGAAGCATTATGGCTTCGTCAAATCCTATCAGAATTTGGCTTTCAGCAGCAGCACCTGTCTACACTTTGGTGTGATAATCAAAGTTCCATTCAACTATGCAAAGATCTAGTCCAACATCAGCGCAAAAAACACATTGAACTACACATGCACTTCATCTGAAAGCTTATTCATGACCATGTTCTTGAAGTGCAATATTGTTCAACTCATGATCAAGTTGCAAACATCTTTATAAAGGCACTCCCAGAGGGAAAGTTTACTAAACTTCGATTTATGGTTGGAGTTCAGGAAGTTGTCACTAAGGGGGGATAGGCTCTAATTCCTCCTTCCTTCTCCTATTGTATCATATTTGTACATCCTTAAATCCTATCCCAATTTGTTCTTAAGGGGGGATGTTAAAATATTCTGACACATAGGAAATAGTTAAGTATAACTTGGTCTAGTGTAGAGTTAGGTAAAGTGTGTTTCTTTAGTATGTACATTTGTAACTTACAATCTGACGATTCATTCTCTCCTTGGTATTACCAACACTTGATCTGTGGCTTAACACCTGATTGGTCCATGATCTCTATTTAAAGAGCATGGAGGGTCATTTTTAGGGCGACCGTTCATGAGAGAAGCTTATGTAAATTTTCATTCTTTTATTAATAAATTTTGCTGAAGTGGCCACATTGGCTCATGCCGTGGACTGTTTCCCTCTTTGAGGGTTTTAACCACGTCAAGAATATTGGTGTATTGATCTGTGATCTGTTTGTGAGTGGTGTTTTTTGGTGTTCTATCTGAGGAACTTACCCTGTAAATTCATACAATTTCGTAGCTATCGAGTTCTTGTTTATGTGATTGCTTCAGGTTCCAATATGATTTTTCCTTCCTTTTCAAGCTTTGGCAATATTGTTTGAACTGGGAGCTTGTCACCAATAACCTTCTTTAAGCATGAAACATGGAAAACTAGGTGCACTGGGGAAGCTGCATGAAGCTCCAATTTGTATGCCATAATACCAATATTTTGCAACACCTTGTACAAACCATAATACTTTGGTGATACTTTTTATCCTTATTAGCTTTCTTGAGGGACATTTGTTTATATGGTTGTAGCCGTATAAATACCCAGTCACCTACATCAAAACTTCTTTCACTGCAATGTTGATCTGCCTGTTGTTTCATGCTATTTCGTGCCAAAGTTAGGTTATCCTTTAAGAGTTAGATAACTTCTTGTTGATGCTCGATGTGAAGTTAGGTTATCCTTTAAGAGTTGGAGAACTTATTGTTGATGCTCGATGTGAAGTTAGGTTATCATTTTTTCTGTAGTATGGAAGGAAGTGTTATACCACCATTCAGCTAGAGGCAACCATTTGACCCATGTGTCTGTTTATTAGATACAAAGAAACAAAGATATACTTCCAAACATTTGTTTACTATCTCAGTTTTCCCAGTAGATTGAGGATGATAAGATGAGCTATGAGCAAACTGAGTACCAAGACAAGAAAATAATTATGTCCAAAAATTTCCAGTGAAAATGGGATCTCTGTCGCTTACAATAATCTTTTGGTTTCCATGTAGCTTTTTCATTGTTTCCATAAATGCAGTAGAAATTGCATTGGCTTTAAATGGATGAGATAATACACAAAAGTGTGCATACTTGGTAAGTCTGTCAACTACCACCATGATGACACTCTTTCCTTCGGAATTGAGTAAACCTGTGATAAAATCCCTTGAAACCTCCTCCCAAAGTTGACTTGGAATGGATAAAGGTTGTAATAGACCCAGGGTCTTAATTGTTTCAACTTTATTTTGTTGGCAAACCAAACATTCTACCACAAACTTTTGAATATCAGATTTAAGGCCATCCCAAAAACATTCCTTCTTAACCCTGTGGTAAGTTTTTACAAATCCAAAGTGCCCTCCTAAGGGAGAGGTGTGCAATTCCATAAGAATATTTTGTTTGAGTTGGGAATTTTTACATAGGTATAAGCGATCTTTGTACCATAACGAATCATTTTTCCAGCTAAATGTATCAGATTTACTGGGATCTTGTTGTATATTTTGAATGAGGGTCCACACTTCTTCACCATTCTTCCATTCATCCCTTGCTTATTTTATCAAATCTGGTTGGATAATAGAATTGGCACAAAGCAATGCTTCCACATCCTCATCCTTTCTTGAGAGTGCATCTGCCACAACATTTTGCTTCCCTTTTTTGTAGACGATTTCAAAGTCATAGCCCAACATCTTTGTGACCCATTTTTTCTACTCTTCTGAAGATAATCTTTGTTCTAAAAAGTATTTAAGACTATCATGATCC
>APFE030645712.1:71995-92547 GCA_000404065.3 Pinus taeda
AGCATTTCTGCAACCATACGTTCAATTTCACTCTTTTGGGCATAGGGATATCTGTAAGGCCTGATGTTTGGAGGAACAATTCCTGGAATCAAATGAATAGCATGATCATGATCACGAATAGGTGGGAGACCTTTGGGAGTCTCAAATACCTTGGAATGATTGTCTAAGACTTTTTGGATATCTAGAGAAGTAGATGATTTCGATGCAGGAACTTTTAGCAAACATAATTGTGCAATTACACCTCGTTGTTCTTTCTTTAGAAGCTTTGTCATTCCGTTAGAGCTGATTATCTTTACTGGTTTCCCTGTGATACCTCTTAATTCAACTTCCTTTCATTCCGAAGAAAATTTCATGAAAGGTTCTTGAAAATTAAAAGCTATTGTACCCAAGGATTGTATCCGTTGGGCTTCTAGTACAACATCAGTACCACCCATTAGAATGGAAAGCATTGGTCCATTCAATACATATTCTCCCACGGATATCTTGATATTATGGCACTTTCCAGAGCAATTTATGGTTCCTCCACTTGCAACCATCACTTGACACTCTGGTGCTGGATATAGGAAGCAAATTCAATTCCTGCTATCTTAACAACGACTAAAATTATGGGTACTACCTTAATCATCACTCATTACCCTTTTCTTCTTGATATGTCATTCTATCTTGATAGTTTGAGGAGTGGTAATTTTGGCCAATGCATTACAATATATGGTCGGATTCATTTCTTCTTTCTCTAGGGTTTGTTCTTGGTGTATATCCTCTTATTTTGACGTTTCTTGTTCCTTTTATTCCTCCTTTTCACAATCTATGTAAAATAATTTCTTTTCAACGCACTTATGACTTTTAGTGTATTTTCTATCACAACTATAAGAAAACCCTTTTGCTCTTTTTTTTACCAATTGTTCGGGTGTCAACCTTGTAGGTTGTGGAAGGCTAGGGGAAACAAAACTTCCATCCTTATAGTTGTAATTGGTAGGCTTCCTTGTTGCCATAATTTTTCTTTCCATTTTTCTTTCCAACCTGAATTCCTTCTCCAATGAGTCAGGTTCCCAAAGGCGAACCTCATGTTGGATGTTATCCTTTGAAGTCTCTATGAATACATCAATCCTATGCTCCTCTGGAATATCTTTTACCCTTATATTCAATTTTTGGAAGTCCTCAATGTGCTCCATCATTGAACCCTTTTGTTTGAGGTTTATCATTTGGCTAAAAAAAGTTTTTCATTTTGTATCCTCATAATGTGATATCATTTCTTCTGTAAAAATTTCCCAAGTGACAATTTGTTTATGAGAGAAAATCCATCGATAACATACAAACTGATTTGGTTCTAGAAAGTTGCAATGTGTACCTTTTGTGTGTTTTTCACATTATGGAGATCGAAATATTTCTCCATCTATAGTTTCCATGTTATAGGATCCTTGTCGTCAAACTTCCTCATACCGATCTTTGTAACATGGTGGGTCTTCAATCCAACGTTAGAGTCTATGAAATCATGATTAACATTTATTTTGTTCTCATCATGAGTTTTCTTTACTACCCTTTCACTATTAATAAGCATTTCTTGTAGCAACTTAGTCAAATCTATCTTCAAATCTTCCATGTCGCCTTTCAGTTCTTCTTCTATACCATTCATCTTAGCTTCCATGCCATCCATCTTAGCTTCCACGCCATCCATCTTAACATCCACGCCATTCATCTTAGCTTCCACGCCATTTATCTTAACTTCAATGTCTTTCTTTAAACCATCAACCTTAGCTTTTGTTACCTTTTTGTGAGAGTGAAATTTGTTGCACTTGGTCTCGTAATTTTGATATATCATGTTGCATTTCTTCCTCTTCTTCATGAGTCATGCTAGAGCTTTCAGGTTGCTTACTAGGTGTTTCCATTTTCTTTCTTTGGGCATCAATTACTGATAATTATGCTTCACTAAGCCCTTTGAACTTCAAACTATTTTTTCAACACAAACTTATGCAAAAATTTAAAAAGACTACACACCATTTTTCACTTTGTAGAAGATCGATATCGAATCTGTTGTATCTCCATAATTGAGGATCTCCAATATCTAAAATTTATTCCTGCGGTAGCCCTATAAGTCCTCTTTCCAATACCACCAGTCTTATCAAAATTGGATTCTCCAAGAAAGAGTTATGCACAATATCCCAAGATGACCTGATTATATAATTTTGCAGTAGAGCGAACTTGTACGATGTGCCACGTGTCACTGTTTCTACCTTCGGATCTGAAAAAGATATAAAAAAACTACAATCCGTCCTCTTTCTGTAACTTATGAAATTTCAATCTGATGCTCAAAGAGAAAGTTATGATGATTTTCCCAAGGTCACCTGTTTGGAATGTAATTCGAGAGTTTGCAAAAACCCTAACTTCCTCAAAACATATCTCTAAAAATATAGTGAGACGATCTGAAATTCAGACCCGAGGTTCAGAACGATTTCGACTCAAATGGGTTTGTTTTTTAACTATGGAAACTTGGTAGAGAAAACATTATAGCGAAATCTCCATGATGACTTGTTTGGAGCAGCAAAACCCTAGAATCCAAAGCTCCGATACCAAATGTTAAGAAACTAACTCACAAAAAGATATAAAAAATAGATCAACGACTTCAGAATCAACCTCTTCGAGGGGGCAACCTCCTTTACATTATACAAATGAACAATTTTTGGATGATACAAATGAAAAAACCTCATTTCTATATATAGGAGTCTAAGGGGTCACAATATAATCAAAGTTGACATAACAAAAATAATGTAAGGACACAACAATAACAATATTGGGCTTCCATGGGGCACAATAATAACAATATGGAGACAATAGGGGCACAACAATAACAATAAGGGATATAATGAAAATAGTAATGGGGGAATCACTAGTATTATAGGGACCTAGCACACTGGATATTACCCGATCATATCATGACCTTTACTCCTTTGACTCGGGAAGAGTTAAGTGTCGCGATCTCATTAAAGAGTTGGTAGTATCTTTAGATCAGATTCCAACAAAAAATGTTCTGATGGATGTGGTTGTTGTTGATATTCCTCCAAGGTATGGGATGCTGCTCTCTTGGTGATGGGGATAAAAACTAAAATGTACTTTGTAGCTTGATTTCTCTTATGCTAATATCTTAGGTTCCTATACTACTAGTGTAGCCTCTTATTGTTATTAGTGCAACCTCCTTATTGTATTGTTGTGCCCATGTAGTCCCCATGTTGTTATTATTATGACCCATAGAAGCCCATTATTTTTATTATTGTGCTCCTACAATATTATTGTTATGTAGGCTCTAATTATATTGGGACCACTTAGACTCCTATATATAGAAAGGAGGTATTGTCATTTGTATCATCCAAGAATTTTTCATTTGTGTAATATAAAAGAGGTTGCTCCCTCGAAGAGGCTGATTTTGAAGTCATTGATCTATCTTTTCTATCTTTTTGTGAGCTGGTTTCATAACATTTGGTATCAAAGTTTTGGATTCTAGGGTTTCGCTGCTCCAAAATAGGTCATCGTGGCATTTTCTCTTTAACTTGTTTTCTGTGATATTTCAGAAGCTTAAAAAAATCCATTTTAGCTTAAATCTCTATTAACCCAGGTCTGAATTTCCGATATTGTATCTTTATATTTTAGGAGATATGATTTGAGGAAGTTAGGGTTTTTGCAAGCTCCAGAATTCCATCTCAAATAGGTTATCGTGGAATTTTCACTATAATTGTTTTTCTACGACAGTTCAAACTATATAATTAAAACCCATTTGATCTAAAATCTTGGTGAAGATCGGGCCTAGATTTTAGATCTTGTTTCGCTATATTTTCAGAGATAGATTCCAAGACATTTATGGTTTTTCCAGACTCCCAAATTACATTCCAAACAGGTGATCTTGGGAAAATCATCATAACTTTCTCTCTGAGCATCACATTGAAATTTCGTCAGATTTCATAGACGAAAGATGGACTGTAATTTTTTGGGCATGTTTTTTAGGTCCGAAGGTCAAAACAGTTACACGTGGAAAGTCGTACAAGTTTGTTCTCCTAAACTAGTCTATAATCAGGCCATCGTAGGATATTTGGCATAACCCTTTATTGAAGAGTCCAATATTGATCAGACTGGTGGCATTGGAAAGAGGAGGTAGAGGGCTACCACAGGTCACAATTTCATACCTTGGAGATTCAAAATTTCAAAGGTACAACAGATTCAAGATCAAGATCCTAAAAGCAAGAAAAATAATGGCTCGAATCAAGAAAATAAAAACACCTAGTAAACAAAATTGGATGGATGATTTGAAAAATGCGAACGAAGCTAAGATAAATAATTTTATATGTGCCATGGAAGCAGATTTGAAGAAAGGCATGGAAGATTTGAAGAAAGACATGGAAGGTTTGAAGGAAGGTGGGACAAAGATGCTACAAGAAAGGCCTCTTAATGACGAAAAGGTAGTGGAGGAAATTCATGATGAGAAAAAAGTAAATGTTAATCATGATTTCGTAGAAGCTAACAATGGATTGAAGACCCACCATATTCCAAAGATCAATATGAGGAAGTTTGATGGCAAGGATCCCATAACATGGATATTACAAATGGAGAAATATTTTGATCTACATGATGTGGAACTGTTACAAAAGGTACATATTGCATCTTTATATTTAGACCACTTGTCACTAGGTCAATTTTCACGAAACTGCACAATTGTGGATGTCAAGAGGCAAGGGATTAGCTTGAGGGTTGAAACTACACAATGCGCATTTCCAGGAGGTTGAGTGAGGTTAAGTTGATCAGGCAAGAACTTTCCAGAATTTGACTAAGTGTGGGATCAGTGAGGTAGAAGTGAGACTAGGATTGAACTTATGAATGATCAGACACACTCAAAATAATTGACAAAAGAAAATAGAACACTCAGTACAAAAGAACAACATGATCCCCTCGATGCGATGACAATACAACAACCTCCTCCAAGTGCGACAATAGCGCGACAATGCACGAAACTTTGGGAATGAGTCTAATACATGTCTATAAGATAGATAGGACCCATTGGTACCAAAATTTCCTTCAAAAATGAACCATGTCTGCTTTTGCATCGTGTGACACTTCCCATGCCTGGGAGACAACACTTGTGACAATAAGAGAAAAGTGAAAACAACACTTGCAAATGCGAGTGACATTGAAAATGACACATCTCAGAGCAAAGATAACATGAAAACGACACTTATTAAAGTGAAAACAAGAAAAAGTGATAGTCGTAAACATGAAAGTGACACTTGCGAAAGCGAAGGTGCACAAAAGCAACAGTTGGAAAAACTCAGTGAAATAGAAGTACCATCGCAACCAAAAGTGAGAGACTGTTAATGAGAGTGTGCACTGACTGTCGACATAGTTTGAACATTGCACAAACACTCTCTTGATGAATTGTGCTATGCCTATTCAAGCTTGCATAAAAGAATGCGCTCATGGACTTATTACAAACTGAACATGCATGAGAAAGTGACTTCGACACTTAGAAATTGAGAAGAAGACTTAAACACTTAGCATAACATTAATCGAACATAAAGCAACTATGGAACAACTGATTCATAGATCCTCAGTAGGCTCCAAAATTTACGTGTAGGAAAATTTTTGGAGGGTGTTGATCACAACGTCAACACAACCAAATAGTAAATTTTGACCTCTCAAATGACCATGATATCCTAACTCAAATCATAGACTTTTAACCTAACTCTAAACTTTGTTATGCACAAGAGGCCCATAAAAGAGAATGTTGAGAATCAAAGGCACCCAATTTTTTACAAAAGTAAATTTGATCACTTCTTAAAGGATTTAAATATGGATTTAAACCTATTAACTTATAATAACAACATTGAAGATATCTATCATAATTTTACTATGACCATCTCTACTTCCATAATGCTCCTATAGAAGATAAAAACTTTTCTTTGGAAGACATATAAATGCGGTTTAAGTGCCTCGCAACCAAGAAAGCTAAGGATATTGAAGTCTACCAAACTGAAATTTTAAAATAGGAGAGCCTATCATGATCCCTCGCATATAAAAGCTCTTCAATTTAACATTGAAGCAAAGCTTCTCTAAGCCTTGGACACAGAGTCTCATTATATGGAATTATTTTGGAAAAGAATATTAGTTTATGGTTTGAAAGTCGTGATAAAAGCGCTGAAGGCCAAGCTATGTTAAGGAGATATCATTCAACTATTGACCTCCTTGTTACTCTCAGGATCATTGTGGAGGAGTGTCACAATAATAAGACCAATCTCTTTTTTGTTTTGTTGACTTCACGAATTCTTTTTGCGTTGATCCTAGGACAAACCTTTCGAAGAGATTGGAAGAGATAAAGGTTCCTCTGAATCAAGGGTTGTTGTGACAAGGTTGTATGATAACATTATTTCCAAGTTTAGGATCACTTAGGGTTGTTCAAAACAAAATAACAACAATATCGAAGTCAAGCAAGAGTGTCCCTATTGATTTTTCATAGATCTTCTAAACTGAAAATTACTTCCTATGAATTTTTATTTTAATGTTTTCTTACATTCAAATTCATCATAAAGAAATTACACAAAAGATCTTCAACAGTATAATAAAATAGACAATAGGATCATAAAGAGACAACTAAACAAGAAACACAAGTATTTACCCCGAAAAACCCCACTTGGGGGAAAAACCCAACAACCTTTTCCTTAGAGAAATTATTCAAGTCAATAAAGATACATCTAAGTCAAACATAAAAACGTATTGATAGCCCTAGTCAAATTACCCAAAAATAGATCTACCCAATATGTAAGACTGAGTAGATTTGGTTCTCTACCTAAGAACTTCATTTGCCTCAGAGATTCAATCTACTCATCAAAGATTCGTTTGCCTCATATTTGGTCTCTCTATTTAGCCTCAAATTTCATCCTTCTTCCTTGCCTCAGATGATCCAAATTGCCTCTGAACAAATGATGATCGAGTTGCCCTTTTAGAGGAAGTCGAAGCCTCTATTTATACTTGTCTAGGAAGTTGAATGGGTGCATTTAAGAGGGCAGGTTGACCTAAACTTTTGGAGGGCCGAATTTACAATTTGGAGGCAAATTCAATATAATTGAAAAACCAAATTTCCCTCTTTATGAGGCCAACATTAAGAACATGTCACATATAAATTATTTCAAGGGCTAAATAATAAAATGACATGACGAACCTATCTTATATTTTCATTATATATTTCAAAGGCTAAAATATTAATTATGAAGACCAACCATAGCTACAAAATTCAACAATGTCTTCTCCCCTACCTTTTTCGGCATATACATTGATATGTTAGAGGAGTCTTTGGAAGAAGTAGGTTTTGTTAGCCCCGCTCTCACTATTATAGTCATCATTTTTCTTCTTTATTCTAATGATATTGTTCTTTTAGCTAGGAGTCCTTATGATCTTGGCAAGTGACTAAGAATCCTCCAAGATCTTTGTTCCAATATGGGTATGACTATTAATAATAACAAAATGAAAGTTGCAGTGATTAAATCCAAAATGATCGCAAATAATACTTTCATATATGGCAACAATAACTTGTAGGTAGTTCCTTCATACAAATAACTTGGAATTGATATTCATCACAAGCTCAACTAGAATTATAGCATTGAGAAAAAGATAAATGAAGGATAAAAAGTTTATCATAGACTTGAAAACAATTGTAAGTTAGCAGAGCTTTGGATATGGTATAAAAATAACTCTTCTTTGAAACTCTTGACACCTCTGCTATTTTATATGGAAGTGAGGTTTAGGGATTCAGTAGCTCCAAAGAGGCATGGAGGAAAATAGAATAGATTCAAAAACAGTTTATGACCTATAATTTCACAATTAAAGGAAATCCACCATACAATATTCTTGTCATTGAAGCAATTCTTTTCTCCATTGAAAGCATGACTATTAGTAGGTATTTTATGTATAAGAAGTTAAATAACATAGAGGACAAGAAGTTTCTTAAAATTGCTTCTAACTCTAGCCAAAACCACCTTTGGCTCAAGTGGAGATGGCATAAAGATGCCCAATCTTTGCTAGATCATGTGAGATAGGAGGTCATCTTGCAGAAATAAAAATAATAGTAAAAACATTATTACATCAAAATTTAAGGAGAAACTTTGGAGTGATAAAGAGTTAGAGGGAAAAAGGAACCTAAGATACTATAAGAAAGTGATTAAACTAAATCTTGAAAATCAAAAGTATCTCTTTGTCTTGACTAGTGCAAAACAGAAAATAAACATTGCTAAAATAAAAGAAATTCTCATGAGCTGCATAGTGAAATTGGGCATTGGTCAATTCCCAAAACACCATAGGATGAAAGAATTTGTCACCTTTATGACACTAAGAGAGTTCAAAATGAAAAGCATTTTCTCTTAGCTTGTCCAACTTATACTCGGATTATATTTAAATTTCAAAATATTTATCACTACCAACCTTCCTGGCCTTGAACTCAACAAAACTATCATGATCTTGGAATGTCTCTCTTAATGATTTTTTAGCATAGAAATAAATTTTGAAAGAATTCGAAGTAATATCTTAGCTTCTTAAGGTCACATAGACCATATTCAATCTTATTAGATGTTAATCATCATTATCAAATCCATTTTAACTCCATGTCTATCATACATAAAGAGGATCAAGTCCCTCGGGGTGAAAACTATTTTTAGATTAGAGGAAGGTTTTCCACCTTGATAGATTTAATCTCTCTTGACACATGATAAATATAGGGTTAACATGGATCTAAGATGGTGGTTAAAATATCTCAATGGTGCGTTGCTCAATATGAAGATGTGTAATTCCTTCAATTCTGAACATGGAGTTGACAAGTGGCATATATATAAATATGTAAGTCCCTCGAAGTGAAAACGTTTTTAGATTGAAAAATAAAAAAAGCTTTCCACCTCAAAAGATTTGATCCCTTTCAGCACTTGATAAATCCAAAATTACAATAGATCTACATTGGTGGCATCCATATCACTCAAGACTTGCACTTACTTATCTATGCTCACCCAGTGGGGTTTTGAATCTAGGGCTTCACATTAATACAAGACACTTGTCTATGCTCACTCGGTGGGGTTTCGAATCTAGGGCTTCACATTAATACAAGACATCGCTGCTTGCTGCTGAGCCACATTCAAGTGAACAGATCTGATCTATCCATTTTGATGGTGGAAGCTTGCATCATCCCTTAACCTACCCCAGATACATCATGTATAAAACCATGATTACAGAAGACATGTTGAAAGGAGCTTGCTTTATAGTGTCTGCTCATGGGTGCAGTTTCTTTTGATTTCAATCACCATAAGATGGTCTCAATATTATTATGCACGAATCCGTTCCTTAAATACTGATTGTAGAAAGAGACTTCTATTTACTTTATAGCATTCATGCTGTTGAAGCAATATATGTCAAACCCTTTAAGAGTTGACAGGAAAAGCTTAGAGAATGCTTTTTCCCAGCATACTTGGATAAGTTGGATATCAAATTAACAGGTAATTTTAAAATATAAGTACGTTTTAGGAGTCAGCACTGTGGTCATGAGTTGGTATCACTGGACTGGTTTTAAATACATCTACCTGTTGTACAGTTACTGGTATTGTCCTCTTTATCTTGCTTTTTGCAAGATCTATAACACAAAGCATGTACATTTCTGGAGTTTCATTATAATCGGAAAAGTCCGATATCAATTCTTTGGAAGCATTTACACACGGAAAAATATAAAAAATTAACACTAATCCTTCTAACATTACCAAACTGTAAAATGAAAGAGATGGATGCTTTTGTGGTATTACTCTTGTCCTTTGAGAGTTCAATGCAAAATTCTTCACCAATAGCTTTAAATTTCTTGGTGGAACAAGATAACATTCCAAAAGGAACATTAAGCTCCTTCGATATACTAGCCTGTTGTTTTATCCTTCCAAGTATAACTGGATTTTGTATTTGTTGGCTTTAGTGACAGAGAAGCAGACGCTCTACATGCTGCAAAAGCTAACTCTACCTCTCTAAGACCCCAGGATCCAATGTACTCCTATTTCCAGAAAGGAAATAAAAAATACAAGCTATTTCAAATTATGGTTATAGAACAAAGTTTGTGATCTAATGAAAAAGTAGAGAATTTATCGTACTTAGGTCCTCAAGTTCCATGCTTGCCAGTTACAGCAACACTCTTGCAGTAGCCATCAACCAGGCCAACTGTTGTTTGGATCTCGTGGTCGGAAGGCATAGTGGTCATGAAAGATAGCTACTGTTGGGCTTCTTGTGTCTAAGCTCTCCTTCACAAGACCCCTTCCACATGCATTCTTAAGAGTACCTATTGTTAAACTGGATACCTCTAACATCTGTGCATCCTGGAATTATTTCTATGACATAAAATATCTCAGCCTCTAAGCAGCAGCCATTATTTCTATGAAATAAATATCTGAGACTCTAAGCAGCAGCCACCATGAAGAAAGAACGAGCTGAGAGTCATCAAGGCTATCCAAGCCGTCATAGTGAAAGCTACCATAGCAGTCTAAATTGTCATTTTTGTTGACAGAAACTATCTCCAAGTTGGTCATAGTTTCTGATGGGAGATCCCATTCCTACCTTTGCTTCATGTCTGTTTCCTTGCTTTAGGCAAGTAATTATTTTGAACTGTGTTCACAACGAGTGGTGCCAAGTGTTAAATTAACCTAAACTTCACACAAAAGGTAAAGAACGAAGATTAAAGTTCTAATCGGTAAGCCTAGTTTTATAGAGCTATTGGGCTTCCATTTCCACCCACTACGAGTATTCATGAGAATTATCAACAGGTGGTGGCCAAACAGAAAGCAGCTTTCACACTCTATTACACAAAGCTTTCTCTTGGCTCCAGCAAGGCAAAATATCCATTATATGTATCCCTTGCTAATCATGGCCATAGTTGGATTTCAAAGTTTTCTAAGTCAAAGGTCCTTTACTTCTCCAAATTTGGTTTGTCTTCAAAACATCTGATATCACTACCACTCCTTAGCTGAGATTCAGAAAGACCAGTTGGCAGTGTGCACATGTTTCTTAGCATCCTAGATACTATTGTGTAGGCAGACTACGTAGACACAATGTGATTTGGTTGACATATATGATAATTTTCCATTTCAATTTAGTTTGATTGATAAACCAAGCATGTAAGCAGGGATATCTGCCACCAACAATCTGATAATGATAACATGGAAGAAATGAATATGCTATGGGGTATAGAAGTAGATATTCTAACACAGTTATCATATATGACATCAAGAAAAGCAAAGTCAATGAGAGATCAGCAACCTTAGTGAGGCAACTAACCTAATACAGAAGAGCACAAGTTGAAAGTTGAAACCACAAGACACATGAAAAAGAGAGCTAAAAATATTCGAATTAATATAAGCCATTTACCATTATACACAAAGCTCTTCCAAATTCAGTAATTCCGACTGAGATGTTGCACAATATCGATGAATTGCTAAGGCGGAGAGAATATGCAGTTCCCTCTGAATTTGAAACAGGTCATAGAACACTAGCGTCAACCATTTATTTCTCAAAGAACAACGAAACAACTAATGGCAAATGCAGTAATTCCACCTAGAGCACAAACTGTATTAATCAATTTTTCATTATTCATCTTCTCAACCTTCAACTGACTCTGTGCTTTCAAAAATTGATGATAAGATGCTAAGACGTTGTTGTAATTCATCGTTCTGTGGCAGCTCAGAGCTCTTTTTAGGACGAGCAGACTGTTCCTTCCATTCACATGCGCACCATCCACGTCTTCCAACCGTATGCCAAGCTCAGTCAAGTTCAGAGTAGTATGAGAAGCATCTCCAACACTATCATCCGAAATTCTGCACTTCATCACAAGGGTACCCTGAACAACCCCAAAAGGCAGAATTTTATGAGCAGGAAGTATGGAACCGAAGAGCAAAAGGAAATCCTCGTCGGTAGGCCAATGTTTTTGTCCTCCTAAAGGACTCCAGCTTGAAAGGTTCACTGTTTGTTTTTCCCTTCTATTCACAAGGATCCAACTAAGCCTTATGTTGTTCCAAATCTCTCTCCAAAGTTTCCCATCTTTCCTTTCCCTCTCAAGAGATGTTATTGGTGGCAACCCTTCTGCCAAGGAAATATTGGCCTGGCTAGCTCCGTTCTCGGCTTTGTCAAAACTACTTAGCAAATCAATACTGAAAGGAGAGTTAGAGAACCAGCCATTACTATCAGCTACACCTGGGATTCCCCAAAGTATTTTGGAATAAATTGATTTATCTCTATAATGTACATCAACGAGGGAAACAAAATCAGAGGAAGAAACACTTTGGAGCTCTTTATCACAGTACTCAGATAGCGATTCTTCTGATTTGCTGAAGTCCAAATTGCAGTCAATAGCAGAAACTCTCTCTGTAAACAGAACCGTTGGAAAGCAATCTGTGTAGAACTTCCGAAACCCACCCAATGCAGAAATCAAACTTCTAACTTCCTCATTTCTAGTAGAAGGCCATAGTGACGAGCATAGTTCCTCCCAAGTGTGCTCCTCTCTTGTTGCAGAACGGAAAAGAGAGGATGCACACTCTGCATTGGCAATTGTTACACCATCCACCCGCTTTAAGATATCACAAATTAGGTCAGAATTCAAAGCCATGACCCCTGCAACTCTTGAGAATTCAATCAAAAACCCAACTTAAAAGCACATCTAATCCAAGCATTCAGCTGCAGATGCTTCCTTCAATAAAGGTCCAGATAGAGACAATAATTCATATAACACCCACTCAAACTGATGCGTATATCAACCAAGACATGCACCGGGATTTAACACCCAAAGAATAATCTTCACCAATGTTTAACAAGGCAACATAATGTTCCAAAGTAGGTGGCCCTCCCAGTATTCACCTTCCATGCATGCCTCTGGCTTTTCCTGTATACACAAAAACATCCTGCAAAGATCATTTATTTATTTTTGAAAAAACCTGGTACTTGTAATACTGAAAGGGATGCAGTTACCATCCCTTCAAAATAAACACGCTCAAACATTATTACATCAAAATGGCTTTCACCCTATTTATCCATGCAAGTGAGGTAACCAGATGACTTTATCAATAGAGTACAAAATCCAGAATCTTTATATTTTAGTTACCCTTTCAGCATGAAGTAGCTCTGTACCTGTTCTGATTATTCCCAAGCATACTACCAACAAAGGTGATCAACTGTTTTGAAACAGAGTACATGCAATCTGAACTTCTATTTGTTCAGATGTAAGTTTTAATGCGACTGAAACAGATATCCATTCCCTAATCTAACCCCTTTCTGGACCATAACAACTTGTGATGAAATGAAAAAAAATTAAGCAGAGGAAGAGACACACATGAGAAACACTTACACACCGAAATCCTAATCCCTGTATATTACTTCATCAAAGCTCAGCATAATTCAAGAACCCTACATTCTAATTAGGCCCTTGGGAACCTACTACAGATTTTACAGAAAAACCCAGATCCATCAATAACCCAGGGCTATAAATCGCCCAAAGCGGAAACCATCTTAATCGATTCCCGCCATTGTGAATCATCCTATAACGTACATCCAATCAATTGATGATTGAAAATTCATAGAAACTCCCGCCTCTGTGAATACTTTGAGGTACATCTACTCAAATGATCAAAGAAAATTCCTAGAAACGAGATTTTCAAATTCAAGCATTCATAGAAACAATCTTGATATTTCACCATTTCAAATTCAAAGTAAGCGCCCTTTCTGTTTTCGATTTTTACCTGCGTACCTTTGCTTCATGCATTTACATGTATATAGCTGCAGTACCTTTGTGTGGGCTCTGTACCCTTTTGCTCTTAAATAGACTCTGCACTCTCAAAATAGTTAACTCTCTGAACACCAAACTAGATGGTTTGTACAGTTGTTTTGGACAGAATTTTAAGAATATCTGAGCAGGCATGTGGGTCTTTTGTACAGTTTTTCAAGCGTATAGATGTCAGCTCTTTGGTGACTCAGAGTAGATTAGTTATGTCCAAGAAGTAGGTAATAAGCATGCAATTCCGTCGGCATAAAACGTCACAAAATCGGTGGAAATCTTCACATTTTTAATGGCATGTTATGGAAAGAAACACAGCCATGACGGTATAGATGTGTTCAGCGGTTGTATAAAGGTCAAATAAATTTTAATATGTTCAGCGCGGGTATAAAGGTCACATAAATCTAAATATTTTTATTTTTATTTTTTTATAAATAAATTAAATTTAGTTTTAGTTTTAATTGTAAATGATAAAGTGATTTTCATCTTTAATTTATTATAAAATTTAAATAAAAATTATAATTTTATAATAAATTAATTAATATATTTCTAAAATATTATAAAAAAATAATAAATTTAAAATTCAAATTTCCAATGTGTCGATTAACAATATTTTTATTTTATAATAAAAAACTATTTTGAAATATTATAATTAATCAATATTGTTTTATTATTTTTATAAATTAAATATATAATTAAAATTTTAAATAAATATAATTAATTTTAATGAGTTTGAAAATTAACATTACTCAACTAAATGGTCAGATCAATCTGCTCATTTTTTTTCGGCTGCTGCGTGGCACTCTGCTACCCTCGGCCTACATCCGATCCGCAGCCCCCGCTAGGTGCTGTCAGTGAGCTCGCCCTCTGTTGGCCCGTCCTGCGACCCGTTGGTGAGCCTCCTGCCTGCTGCGGCCTGTCTGCATGGACCGTCCAATAGTTTATCAGTGGTGATCTCAGATCTTATGACCATGGAGGGGATGGGAACCCATGCGCCTCATCTGCCCCCTCCGCCATCCTCTCCTTCTGAGGCTTTTAACAGGTTTATGGCAGGACTGCCAAAGAAGAAAAACACTGAAGCAGCGAAGTTTGTCAAGAGGTTGGACGATATACCAGTGATCTCCCTCCCTCTAGAAACCTCGATCCAGGTTGCTTTGCCACTGGCTGAAAGGGCTCTCATCAGCCAGTTCACCGGACTATGGCCGTCTCCAAAAACCACAGAAAGTTGGGTTAACAGAAATTGGGCTCCTCTAATCAAAGAAAGCGTCGCCTTTTACTTTTGGGGAGAGGTTATTTCCTCTTCGAGTTCACTTCAAAAGAAGATAAAGACCTGATCTTCCAAAATGGCCCCTACTTCATGGGTCCTCAGGGTCTTTATCTGAACGAATAGACCCTGGACTTCGATCCGGCAGTAGATGTGCCCAAAGCAGTCCCGGTGTGGGCCAGGCTCCCAAATCTCCCAGTGCACTGCTGGAACTGGGATTCGCTAAAACACATTGGAAATGCCCTGAGAAAATTCATAGACTGTGCAAATAACAAGGATCAATACGACTATGCCAGGATATGTGTAGAAGTAGATCTGGAGGTGGGACTACCAGAGGCCATCACAATAAAGGTTGGAAACTGGACGCACATGCAGAAACTGGACTATGAGCAGCTACCCTTCAAATGTCGGAAATGTCATGTTTATGGACACTTCGCCAGAGGATGCCCATCTAATAAAGAGACTGAACAAGGAAAAGAGGATGGATGGAACCAAGTCAAGCGAAACAAAAATTATCCCAAGAACCAGAAGCAAGGAGGCTCTAATGGCAAAGGAATCCAGCAAACCACTACTCAATAGATCATCTCCAAACCCATCTCTCAAAACAAGTTTGATCCCCTGAGCACGCAACCAGAGAGTACACAAGAGGGCGAAACTCAAAAGAAGACAGAAGCAACACAGGAGACTGAAGCTCAACCCACAAGCAAAGGTACTCCCTCAATCTCAACCTCTCTCAAAGGAACAAGTGCTGAAGATCCAAAAGGCATGACTATAGAAGATGAAGAAGAAGAGCAGGAAACAGAAGAATCAGAAGAGGAAGGAGAAATAGGAGAGTCCCACACCCCGGTAAGAAGATCAACAAGAGGCCGGAAAACCGATAGGGAAAAAAGGGAGCAGGAGACTTACAAAGAAAAACTTCAGGGCAGTCAACCAACCTTGGAGAAAATGCTAGCATCAAAGCCGAAGATATTGAAAAACCCACCCCAAGGCTCCAAGGGAGCCCACCAGAAGCATAAATAATGAAGGTCATCTCCTGGAACTGCAGAGGGATAGGGAGCAAAACTAAAGAAGAAGCCATCAGAAGTCTAATCATGACAGAAACCCCAGATCTACTTCTAATCCAGGAGACAAAGCTTGAAGACATTGTCTTCCTTCAAACAAGCAAGAATCTCTGGAGCAAAAGCGAAGCAAGAGCAATCTCCGCCCGGGATGCCTCTGGAGGGATAGGTACTCTTTGGAATGCCAATAAATTTACAGTTTTATTCGAGGCTAGGAACATCCATTGGTTGATGCTGAAAATGCAGAACCTGGATACTAAGGAAAAGTTATGCCTTTTCAATGTTTACTCTCCAGTCAACATTAGGGAAAAAAAAGACTGTTGGGACTCTATAAGACATCAAGCAGATTTGACAGATCTGGAAAACATAATAATTGCTGGCGATCTCAACCTTACCCTATATCCATCAGAAAAAAAGGGAGGCAGCATAGTTCGAGATCCGGCTAGAGAATGGGTGGAGGACATAGTGCAAGACTGGGATTTGCTGGACATCAAGCCCTCTTCAGGTAAGTACTCCTGGTCTAACAAAAGAGTGGGCCCTGGACACATTGCTGCTAGATTAGATAGATTTATCATTTAAAGCTCTTATCTGCTTCTAGGATTAGAGCCCAGAATACATATTCTTGCCAACAACATCTCTGATCATAAGCCCATAAAGCTAGATCTTTTAGCTCACCATGATCTGGGTCCCATCCCATTTAGATTCAGCCCTCTTTGGGTAAAGGAGCCTGATTTCATGCAAACTATCAAGGAATGTTGGAACCAACCAGTTAAAGGATCGTCGTTCTATATTTGGGAGGAAAAACTCAGAAGGGTGAAAGGAGCTCTAAAAAGATGGGTCAAAACGCTATCCAATCCGGCCACAATAAGGAAAACCACTAAAGCAGCTCTTGTTGCCCATCAAAATGATATGGAAAATGCAATGCCCACAAAGGATTCTCTAGAACAAGAAAGTCTGCTACAACAACGATATCACAAAGCCTGCTTAGCTGAAGAAGAGTATTGGAGAATGAAATCTTGAAACCTCCAACTTAAAGTAGGGGATAGGAACACTGCTTATTTTCATAAACAAGCCCAGGCAAGGAAATGCTTCAACACTATCTCAGAGATTAAAGAAGAGGGAGATATCCATAAGGATTTTGATCACATAAAGAGAGCAGCGTTTACTCATTTCCAAAAATTATATAGTGAAGACAAGGACCCAAGCCACTACTCGGAGCTGTTAGAAAATATACCCTCTGCAATTTCTCAGCAAAGAAATGAATATCTGGAGGCCAAAGTCACTAAAGATGAGGTGAAAAAGGCTCTCTTCGATATGGACCCGAATAAGGCCCCTGGACCGAATGGTTTCTCTGCTAGATTCCTCCAAGCTTGCTGGCAGATTATTGAAAAAGATCTACTCAAAATGGTTCAAAAATCCCAAAATATTCAGAAAATCAGAGGCAACACTAATTCTGCATTTTTAGCGCTCATACCCAAGGAAAAAGGTGCCAATAACTTCAACAGATTTCGACCGATCTCTCTATGTAATATAGGGTACAAATTGATCACCAAAGTAATTGCAAATAGATTAAAGTTTATTCTCCCCAAAATAATGCTAGAGAATCAAGGAGGCTTCATTCATGGAAGGCAGATTGTGGACAACTTTCTACTAGTCCAGGAGGCAATACACTCGAGTCTACAGCGAAAAGAGCGAGGTATGGTGATCAAACTTGATTTAGCAAATGCTTTTGATCGAGTCAATCATAGCTTTCTTGTAAATGTTATGTGCAAATTTGGTTTTGGAACAAACTTCATCAATTGGATCCGGGCATGCATCTCAGAGCCATGGATAGCTTCTCTTGTCAATGGAAGAGCCACAGACTTCTTTGAAGCCTCGAGAGGACTCAGGCAGGGGTGCCCTCTATCCCCCCTGCTCTTTGTCATTCAGGCCTCAGTCCTCAGCTTCCTGCTAGATAAAAATTTGCATGAACAAGAAATTAATGGTCTACGCATTGCAAGAGGGACCGAAAATATTAACCATGCTTTGTTTGCAGATGACACATTGCTGTTAGGTCTCGCCTCTATTCCCTCTGCCACAAAGTTTAAAGAAATCTTGAATGAGTTTAGTGAAGCTTCAGGCAATGTTGTTAACAAGAGAAAATGCCATATTTTCAGTTGGAATACTTTGCCTAGGCTGCTATCTGCCATCTCCAGATGTTTGGGCTTTGAAGCTTCCTCCACCTGGTCTTCCTTTAAATACCTAGGCCTCCCATTATCTCATAAGAGATCATCTAACAAAGATTGGCTCCCACAGTTAGAAAAGTTCAAGGCAAAGATTCAAGCCTAGGGATACTCCTAGCTGAATGTTGCAGGCAAAACAGTCTTAATAAAATCTGTTCTCAACAGCTTGCCTCTATTCCAATTCTCAGGACTCCTCGCTCCGATAGTCATCCTAAGCAAAATGGAGGAATACATAAGGAGGTTCTTCTGGAAGGGAGGGAAACAAAATGAAAAAAAGATCCCTCTTGTCAGCTGGGATATCATCTCCAAGCCGCTGTAGGAAGGTGGCCTAAATTTCAAGAATCTTCGTTGACAGAACGTGGCAATGGCTGCAAAAATCGTTTGGAGGATCATTGCCTCCAATCCTGGATGGGACCAAAAGGTGCTCTGGAAAAATATTTCAGAGGTCCAAGAGCCAGATGCTTAGACAATGTGATACGTCGACCAAATTCGACATTCCTCAAAATATATGACAGAGCAGCATCACTAATCTTCGTCTACTCCTACTAGATACCAACCAACAGAAGAAAAAAAAAGTTAATATATGGTCGGAAAGAATAATGAACAAGGAGCCAATTGAAACCAGAGCGTCCTTAAATTTGTTGCTCTGTTGGATGGACAACGAAGGCATACAAACCTTGTGGGATATTTCATGCTAGAATGATGCGAAATGGGCAGGCTGGAAGCATTTACATGTGCCGGACAACCTGATCTCAGAGTGGACCACGCTCCTCGACGCCCTCCATGGTCTGGCACCATTGCATTCGCGGAAGAGAGACGAGATGGGCTGGGGGCCAAAAGGCAGCGGATATACAGTCGCACAGGGGTATGCTAAACTTATCGAGCAACCTCATGTTCCTACGAACCCAACTCCTTGGAAAGGCGTCTGGCAACTGCCCTATTGGCCTAAGGTCGATTTCTTCGCCTGGGTTTACTGCCACGGGAAAATTTTAACTTATGATAACTTGCAAAAGAAAGGCTTCCACGGCCCTTCCATCTGTCCTCTGTGCAATGACAACGTTGAGACAACAGTCCACCTAATGCTAGATTGCAGCTTCTCCAGGCAGATTTGGTCCTATTTTACCCACAATTTGGATCCTAATTTCACTGTTCCTCGCTCCACATCTGAACTTTTCTCTGAATGGGCAAACAGATTTCCAGGACCTCCTCCTAAAAATCTGATTATCAAAGCATCATGGTCTGTCCTCCCAAAAATTATTTGTTGGCAGTTATGGATAGAGCGTAATAAAAGAATTTTCAGAAACACAAAACAGAGCCACAAAGTCCTAGAAACCAAAATTAAAAGTCACATAAAGGAGTGCTTGATCGATCTAAAAGACGACTCCAATCTCAGACAACAGGACATAGCATGGGGATCAACGCTAAAACTTCAACTTCATCCAGCAGTCAAAAAAGCCCCCACTGTCAAAGAATGCAAATAAGAAAGCCCAAGAATGACTTCCAAGAGTGGCTTAAATCGCAAGAAAGGCACTCGCTTTTCTTTGACAGAGCAACAAAGGGAAATCTGGGCAAAGCTGGTGCAGGAGGTGTTGTTCTAAATCAAAACGGGGAAAAAAATCATTCCTACGCTTGGGGTCTTGGTTACACTACCAGCATCCAAGCAGAGGCCTTAGCCCTCTTCCAAGGACTCAAGACCCTTAAAGAACTGGACATTAATGAAGCAACTGCCATAGGTGACTCTCAAGTCATTATAAATGCAATGGTTTCCAGCATTCCAGTACCGGATCTCAATCTAGCAAGTCTGATCACCAGGATCAAAGGCTTGGAAAGCAATTTTCAGGATATGAAGTACTACCATGTGTTGAGAATCCACAATAAAAAGACGGACATCGAAGCTAATAAAGCTGCCCTACTCTCTGTCGGGACTAAGCTGAAAGAGGAAGAAGAATCATGAGAACCCATTCCATAATTAGATTGCTACCATGTTCTACTCCCTATTACTAAAACAATTTGTTTGTATTTTCAAGTGGGGAAAATCTCTCAAAATAACTCAGCAAGGGTCTATCCAAGGAATAATATTGTAAGCCTCAACTACACTCTTAGCGAAGAAATGCATCAAGACAAAGAAGCACATAATGTAATCAGATTTTGGCATTCTGCCCAAGATTAATATAAAGCTCCATACCGTTCCTGTAAAAAAAAAA
>APFE030645716.1:0-42752 GCA_000404065.3 Pinus taeda
ACGAAGGATGGGGTCAAACACACACTTGTACCCATCAAAGAGGAAGATTCAGCAGAATCAAGTGGAACAAAGGCGTTATTAATGGGAGGAAAACAGTTCATAAAACAGGTTGAGGAAAATGAAATTAATTTTGCAGTTGTGAGGAGGATGAAGCCAATATTACTGAACTTAGAGAAATCAGAATTGCCCAAAGAAATACAAGAGCTGTTAGAAGAATTTCAAGACATTGCGGCTGATGAGCTACCTGATAAGTTGCCTCCTAAAAGGAGCATCAGCCACTACATTGATTTTATACCAGGAGCAAGCTTGCCGAACAAGGAAGCGTATAGAATGAGTCCAAAGGACAATGAAGAAGTACGCAAACAAGTGCAGGAGTTGTTAGATAAGGGACTGATCAGAGAGAGTTTAAGCCCCTGTGCAGTACCTACAGTCCTAGCGCCCAAGAAGGGTGGAGAATGGTGAATGTGCACAGATTCGCGGGCTATAAAGAAGATCACCATTCGATACAGGTTTCCCTTGCCTAGGATGGACGACATGATGGACTGTCTTAGTGGGGTAGCATATTTTACAAAAATAGATCTGAAAAGTGGGTACCATCAGATCAGAATTAGAGAAGGAGACGAATGGAAGACAGCCTTCAAGACCAACGAAGGACTGTACGAATGGCTGGTTATGCCATTTTGATTGAGTAACGCTCCAAGTACTTTTATGAGACTAATGAACGAAATGTTAAAGGAATTTATTGGAAAATTCATGATACTCTATCCGGACGATATTTTAATTTTTAGCAGGACGAAATAAAGCACCTTCACCATATTCGGAGGGTATTTGAGAAGCTGCAGCAGAACAAACTACTGATAAATTTGAAGAAATGCACTTTCTTACAGAAGGAGTTAATTTATCTGGGATTTGTAGTGGCAGAGAATGAGTTAAAAATGGACCCAAAGAAGATTACAACGATCATAAGTTGGCTGTCACCAAAGAATTTATTCGAGGTACGTAGCTTTCACGGTTTAGCAAGTTTTTATCGAAAGTTCATTAAGAATTTTAGTGAAATCTGTGCACCAATGCTAGAGACCATCAAAAAGGCCAGCCAACCTTTTTGTTGGACTAATGCGGCAGAAGACAGTTTCCAACTTCTGAAGCGGAAAATAACGGAGAGGCCAATCTTGAGGCCACCCGATTTTAGCAAACCTTTTCAAGTTCGGTGTGATGCAAGCAGGACAGCTATTGGCGCTATACTCAGTCAAGAGGACAGACCAGTGGCATTCTTTAGTGAGAAACTAAATGAAAGTCGGCAGAAGTATTCGCCATACAACAAAGAATTCTATGCAGTGGTTCAAGCCTTGAAGCATTGGAGGCACTACTTACTAGGTAATGAGTTCGTTTTGTTCTCTGATAATTCTGTGTTACAGTACATAACACAGCAGCACAAACTGAACCATAAGCATGCCAAGTGGGTGGAGTACCTGCAAAGTTTTACTTTTGTGTTGAAGCACATAAGTGGGCAAGCCAACAAAGTGGCAGATGCTTTAAGTAAAAGAGCCTTACTCTTACAGGAAAGTGGCATATAGGTGATGGGATTTGAGTATTTGAAGGATTTGTACCAGATGGATGCGGATTTCAAGGAAGCTTTTGAGGCATGCCAAAATCCTGTCTTAAGGAATACAAGCCCATGGTTAGATTTTAATTTATAGGAAGGATTATTATTTCGAGGTGGACAACTATGTATTCCAGATTGTTCGATGAGGGAAAATTTAGTAAAAGAGAAACACATTGGTGGTTTAGCAGGACATTTTAGCTTTGATAAAACGTTGGAACAGCTAGGACATTTATATTACTGGCCGAAAATGAGTCGGGACGTACAGAGGTATGTAACCAGGTGTAAAATCTACCAACTGGCGAAAGGACACAGCCAGAATACTGGATTATACACACCCCTACGAGTTCCAAGCAGGCCGTGGGATTCATTCAGCATTGACTTTGTCCTAGGATTGCCTAGAACGCAGCGGGGATATGATTCAGTGATGGTGGTGGTGGATAGGTTTTCAAAGATGGCTCATTTCATTCCTTGCCGGAAGACTAGCGACGCCACAAACGTGGCACACCTTTTCTTCACAGAAGCAGTTCGATTACATGGCTTACCTAGAACCATAGTTTCAGACAGGGATGTGAAGTTTACGAGGCATTTTTGGCGCACCCTGTGGAAAAAGCTAGGCACACAGCTAAATTTCAGTTCTGCGTATCACCCACAGACTGATGGACAGACAGAGGTAGTGAATAGGAATTTGGGCAACTTGTTACGAAGCTTGACAGGAGAAAACTCGCGATTATGGGATCGAGCTCTTGCCCAGGCAGAATTCGCTTATAACGATTCGCCTAATCGGAGCACCGGTCTTAGCCCATTTCAAATCTTGTATGGTATGCATCTACGAGGAGTACATGAATTACGAGATTTGGGACAGCTAGAAAGGAGAAGTGCAGACGGAGAAGATTTTGCCGAAGAAATGAGCGAACTGCATGAAAAAGTTAAATTAAGATTACAGGATAGCACGCAGAAATATAAGCAGCATGCAGACACAAAGCGGTGTGAGGTACATTTTGAGATTGGAGACGAAGTCCTTGCGCATTTGTGTCGGGAACGGTTTCCTAAGGGTACGTATAACAAACTGAAATTCAAGAAAATCATCCCATGCAAAATTCTGCGCAAATTTTCAGCGAATGCATATGAAATTCAACTGCCACCTGATAGAGGTATATCACCCATATTCAACGTGGCAGACCTGTTCCCATATCATGCCCAAGAGGAAGATGAAAGAATGGTACAGCCACAACGGGACACCCAATTCAAAAGAAGTCTTTGGAAGAAACACTTGCCTTCGGTCCGGACCCATGAAATCGAAGGAATCATTAGCACACAGGTAGCCAAGAAAATGCGCAGGAAGGAGTATCTTCGTTACCTCGTCAAGTGGAAGGACCGTCCAATGGAGGACAACTCCTGGCTCAACGAGACACAGATTCGGAAGGCGGGCTACTCGGTGGAGGAACTCATGAAACGGAGCCATGAGATCTCTCTTTTACCTCGGCAGCCTGATGCAGGAGCATCTGGTCGACAGGGTGAAGACCGAGAGAGGGCGAACACAATTTCTGAAGAAGATTGGGACAGATGAATAGTTCTTAAATGGACAGCAAGCCTGTCAAAGTTCTTATGTTTTTTTTTTAGTTTCTTTCATGGTCAACTACAACATTAAACTTTGTTAACTTAATTTCTGTTTATTTTATTTTAAATGTCGTAACAGGTCTTAGTTAGAGTTGTTAGAAGTAGATTAATGTCAATAAGTGGTGTAAACAACAAACCCTTATGGTACAAAGGAGACAAAGTAAACAAATGAATAGTCAAGTAAAGCAAGTCTATAGTAACTGCCAGGCAAACTGTAATGGAATAACTACCAGCAGTTATCTAACTGCCTGAAACTATTGTATAAAAGGACAAACAAAATAACCCAGGGGGGTCAGCAGCGAAGCATTTGAAAAGAGAATAAGAGAAATACATTCAATTTCCTTCATCTAAATTCAGTGCACAAATAAACAAACAATTGCAATATTTATGTCCTCTGTAACAGAATTCACATATATATTACTGTACATTCAATTCATTTTAGGCAAACACAATAACAGTGTTTTATGAACCCCAAGAGTCTAATGATTAGCCGAGACCGAGAGTGAGCCCAAGGCGGGAAGAAGCAAACAATACCGAAGAACGCAACAGACCACAAGTCGAAACCGGGTAAGCACCAGAACCAATTTTAAATACGTTTACATGCCACTGTATATTACATTGTAACCCTACAGAATTCAAAGTTACATCAAAAGAACTGTGCAATGAGGGTTCGACGATCCGAGCCACCAAAGAAAAGTTCACAGAAACCCTCCAAGTTACGGCTACGGGTTGGAGCTAACTCAAATGTTCAGACTCGACAACTATACAATATAAAGACAACAGATGAAAGTAACTACAACTGAGACGAAGAGCCACGGTAAGAAAGTGGAGTAAGAACAGAGCTACCCGGGAAGTATCGACATTAACCCTTGCGAAGTCACGGAACCGGTCACCTGCATACACAACAGAAGGTTGAGGTTAGGGTTTGTAACTAAACACTACCCTCGCACCAGAAAATGATAACACGAAATTGAAAGAAAGCAAAACCCTGTGTATGGCTGAAGGGAGAGACCATACCTGAAGTGAGCTGAACCCATAAGCTCGCAGAAACGAAGTATTAACCCTGACCACAGAGGGGCTGCGGAACATTAGTTCCAACACAAACAGAAAATAATGAAGTATAGCAAGAAACAAAGAAATACCTGAGTTACAGAGCCGAGCGCCGAAGAAGAACCAGGTTGAGAAGCTGTCGAACTATGCCTTTGTCAACTGAGCAGACCAGATATCCTTCACTACCAGCATTCACCACGAATTCACAAAAATGACCAGAACAAACAGTATGTATAAGAGTAAAAACTAGTAATGCTCGCACAGTCACCAAAATGAGCTGAATGCACAGTGGAGAAACCACAACTCACCAATAAGGCCTGAAGCGAATACACCGACAGTTTGACAGAGTTAAACAACATTGTTTTCCCATAATACCAGCGGAGCTCAACAGGGTTTCCCCACAGGCAGAGAAGTCTGGGGCAGAGCCAAACCAGAGCGAGACCACAGAGAAGAAAGTGACGGGGTGAAAATGACCGAATAGGCGCGAACCGGCAGTGAAAAGGGTGTTAAGCGAATTAGGGTTAGAATTAGGGTTTGGTAACTTCGAGGAGGACAAGTGTTGCGAGCAGAGACAAGGCAAAGTACTGTGGGTTGATTAATAATCACCTACCAAAATCAATTGCAATCACACCATATCCGAATCAAAGTATTAGTGTAGGTCCACGTAGGTTGGGCTAGCGTGGGACAACATGGGCTGGCCACATCAATAAGTTCCTTAATCCTATTCATTAACAACATTAACAGAAGAGGCATTAAGAGGAAATGACAAGTTACTTTGTGTGAATGCAAATTTCCGCAACTTCAGGAAGAAAGTAGAGAAAGAACGACCAAGATTGGCTTCTAACATTGAAGGTGATGTTATTGAAAGACTACCACCTATGGTGAATAACTTTGAAAAATACAAAACACAGATAAGATACAAATAGAAGGGGAGGAGAAAATTAATAAAAGTTAGTGGGTTATTTATAAGCAGTTCATAGAAATAGTGAAACCCCTTTGATACTATTGCAAATTTTCACTTTGTAACTCCTTTTTTTTATCAATATCTCTGTAGTACTTAATACAGTTTTTTCCTCTAGAAACAGAGTCTCCGAAGGCAAGGAAAAATTTAGTCTACCTGGTTGTTTTTCCATATCATCAGTCTCTTGAGTATTTCTAGAAATAGAGTGAGTTACGATAGACTTTCATTGATCGAGCAATAAATCCCTGCATTTGAGAAAGGAAGTCAAGTGAACTAGATCTACTTGGTTGTCTATTCAAGCTCCCTCTTAAACTATATATATTATAGAATCAATAGGTGGGTTGTGGCCATTTAGCGGAGCACATAATTACTACTCTAAGTATCTATGCTTATGGTTCCTCGTCTTTGTTGCTTCGTGAATCAAAATGATGTATTACTCAATCTAATTGACATGTTGCTAAAGAATGAATGCATATTATACGTGACCATGCAAAAACTAATTAATGTTGGACATAGTTTAAGATTTTACATTTTCAAAATCAGCACCATCACACCCACATGAACAATATACTCACAAATAATAGACTCATACCAGACTAGAATGAGTTGATTGATTCACGGTAGTGTAATTATTAAAATTCAATTAGTGAAATAATAAAAATATATAGTGATATTCACTACCACACAGTTAACAGAAAGATTAATAATACAAAAAAAAATACAACCTATCAAAATCCTTCTTTATCAAGGAACCGGAGGCCTATATTGAGAACTTCACTACAAGTCGTCATCCATTAAGTCCAAGAGGATAAAAACCATTTTTCAAACAAAGGATGATGACCAACGTTGTCGAAAAAAAACGCAAATGATCAAGTAACCACTTACAAAGGCTATTTGTAAACGACCACAAATCATGCAACTTCTAGATAAGGTTCTGTATGAAAGAATGTTGAGCTTCATTCTTGACTCATTGAAGTTCATGCTTTAATGTCACAACCAAAGTTACCTTCACCAGAGAGAAGGATGAAATAATTGTGACCTTCGTTCTTGACCCATGGAAGAACAAGCTTTAATGTCACTGCCAAAGTTGCGTTCAGCAAAAAGGGACAAAATCATGGACCGTGTTAAAAAGAAAAGGAGTGTTTGTTGGAGTTGAACCAGTTGCAAAGTTATTTTTCTTTAAGGTTTTCCCAAACAATGAAGTTATCATTAAACTATATTTATTTACCATTACCCTTCTCTGCAGAGAGAAATTTAATACCGAAACAAAGGAAGTCATCCATTTTTCCTCAAGTACATCGATCGAGACTGAGCATATGAATGCTTTGATCAATCTTTCTTCATTAGGAGGAATTGACACGTTTCCCTGAGTATTTGACTTCACCATAACAATGAAAACGATATTTTCATATTCTGGCATAATATTTTTACCAAGGAGGGTTTTCACAAAGATCTATTGAAAATTTTCAGTTAATGTTTTTTCGTTACCATGATCTTGATTAGCCTTTCCACCACAACCGCAACAAATGCAGTCTCAATCTCGATTTATTCTACTTCCCTCTCTACAAGTTTGTTAGTTGTGTAGATTTTGCATGGGCGCATACACCTGTTTTCATGTAATACATAATAGCCAGCTTGCCTTTATTGCCCTTTCTCCAAGAATCTGAATTGCATAAACTGTGAATATCACATCGGATTGTCTCGTTAATTGATTACTAAAATAAAATAGTTGACATATTGATGGGTATATAAATCCAATATACATCAAATTTAAATTTTAAAATTACATTGATATGTAAACCGAAGAAGAGATCTTCGTGTTGACCTATTTCAACACTATATGCAGATGTGTTTTCCTTTTTCTTATTTTTATTAAAAATTAAAGATGGCTGGATATAAACCTTATTTCCTGCTTATGCCTCCACAATTATGTTGATTAGTATGATGCATAATTGATTTTTTAAAGACAATGCTTTGAAAAATGAGTAGCATTAATGGAAGAAAGCCAACTTTTAAATTTATTTGTTTGTTTATTACAAAATATACATTGAGAAACATTTATGATTACCTACAAAGATAGACACATCTAATAAAAAATATCAATGGAGAAAACATGAATAGGTTATTGCATTTTCCTTATGTGCCTATTGATGGGGAAAAATGTTCTTAGAACAGCTAGGGGGTCTCCCTAGTGTGCAGTCCCAATTATACCTCACATCATTTGCAATAAGGTCCCAATCCAATGTGTCAACCCAACAACCATCATGTTGTTTCTCTCTTAGCTATAAAATGTGGAGATGTTAGAACAATGGAAAGAATGAAATGCTTAGAGAAAAAGGGATGAGGTCAACTCTTGATTCATAACCTTCAGAATGAGATACAAGGATGTAAGAGTAAACAACAAGAAGAAGCATGTCAAAAGAAGGATTAGTGAGATAAAACCATATGGGACACACATGAAGAGGAAACTACCGGAATTTGATTGCAAACTATTTTAAAATAAGTTACCAACATAGCATGGAATATATGAGTAGAGATTCAAAAGAAAACACACATGTAATAGAAATGAACTAGTTCATGGAAAATTCTCCCACATGCAAGCACACATACACACATAATGTAAATACGAGATAACCACTATAACCATCATGGAAGAACATGGAAACCAATGTCGAAAGAGGATAACTTCTAATTAATGTTGTTGTAAATAAAAGTACAAGTCATGCAAACCATCAAGACCAATAGTGGAGCATGGGCTGCTCATACCATCTTCCAAAATAAAACCATGGTCTCACCTCAATCTCACTCGATTGGCTGCCAAGAGTTGAGTGCCTCTAGCTCCTTAAGCAAAAATCAACTACCTAATCCAAGTCCTAGCTCAAGTGCTAAAAGTCCTGTAAAAATGAGGCATGAGGATATATTTATAGAAATTAGATGATTGTTCACCTACCATCATGAATCTTGAACTTCCTCACAACTCTCTCATGTCTAATGATTCTTACATCATTTCTCTTTGCACAACTATTAGCATTTTGATAAGAAATATTTACACTATGATATAAAAACGTTATGAGGAGAATAGAGCTAGTTATTGGAAACCCTTTAGTGCTTGTTGAAAAGACATGAGAAATTGCTTTAGTGAATGAACAAGGTGGCGGTGTCCACTTGTCGTGTTGAATATCTATTTTCTTGATATTGCATATGTCATCAAGTATATTAATTTTTAGGAAAGAGGTAAACACCCACCAGTTGGTTGACTCAATGACTTGGGTACCTAAATAGAGCCATTCTCTAATATTACAGGACATATATTTAGTTGTTCTTGTACCCCATTTTCATGGAAACGATCATCCGACCAGCTTTTGATGTTGTGCCTTTGGTATTGCTAAATGGTTATTAGAAGCTTGTGTGGAGTCGATTTTGATCAATATAGAAACCCTAGTTAGCCTTTGGAGAAGCCCTTACCACACACGCTTGCCCATAAGATCCTTAACTTGGAGGAGATGTATTGTCATATAGTTTGTTGGTGCATTGGACATATGATAGCTTATTGCTCTTAACTTGATCCAATCTTCCTTTCCATAGGCCAACAATGATTTTCCCTCCTTACACCCATAAGAAAATCACATGGTCATATATATCATAGTCGAAGAACAATACTAAATACATAACATATGAACTGAAAGGAAGATATTGTTTTGGAAGCTTGTATAACCCTTTTCTACATCACAATATCGTTAATGTATGTGGTTTGTGTAGGATCATTTTGAACATAAATGAATATATTTATCTCCAATCGAAGCTACACCACCTGAATTTAGCTAACCGTTTAGGCTTCATGGTGAGGCCTAATTGATGAGTGAACTTGAATAACTTCTCATACACACCACATAATAAAGTTTTCAATGTACCCATGGGATTAATATGAACTGTTTTCCTATTTTTTATTAATATATTGAGCCACTAGTGGTCCCTAAACTTCAATTTCCAACATGTGATTTCCCATTTTCATGCTTGTTAGTCCTATATTTCTCGTGAGGTTCATCTTCCTCGCCATCATCATAAGTTCCGTCATCTTCTTAATTTTCTTCCTCTACAATTCATTTTCTTAAACAAGTTCCCTTTCAACAATAGTGGCCCTTATGTTGGTATTGTTATGTTTTTCTACCTTCAACTTAACAATAAACCTCTTGTTACAACTTATCCAAGCAATGCATAAGCAATAAGTTGTGAAATTGTATGTGCTTTCACCTGGTTCATTGAATTCAACCATGAACAACCTCGAGATACTTTTCACTTTTGAAACAACATCCTTAACTACTACATACCTTCTAAAGATTCTTGAATATTTTTACTAACATCAGTAGCTTCATCCATGGAACTGACCTTTTGCAAAACCCACACATTATTTGATAGAGGACTTGTAAGAAATAACCAATAATTTCCTTCCTTATGAAATGGGAACTAAGGTGCATAAGGTAGAGTAGTAGTAAGACCATTTTAATGCTTTAACCCACTCCAAGCTCACATTGTAACACTGTGACCTTCTTGAATGCCTTCTCCACCTTTAGTCACACAAGTAAAATTGATTGTTATGGAAGGCATCATGTCAAAAACTACCTCCTGTAGCTATGTTTTTTAGGCTACAAAAATGGAGCGATCCCTCCAGTAAGGACCCTAACACTAACAATTTGTTTTATGACCTTCGTAGCACTCAGTGGTACAACATCAAAAATTATTTTTGTAAGTGTCATTACACTAAGTGGAGGTTGTGATTTTCATTTTCAACATAGGTCACAAGTTCAACTTTTAGAGAGGTCACACTTATTATTAATTGAACATGTCAAACATTTTGGAGATAGAGAAGGTCACATGTAACTCTATAAAACACTAGATAATATGGTTGCGACTTGCAACTTATGGGTAAATGTGATAATGTGCTGATAGTCTTGGATTACAGTGCCAATTGCAAATCAAAATTATAGTTTGAAGTGCATGTATAGATGACAATGTTGGAATTTGCTCAAGCTTCAGTCTCAAGCAACAATCCAAATACATATTTAAAATCAAATGACACAAAGGACTAGAGGTGCAATCTATGACCTATGGGAGAGAGAAGGAAAAATCTATTGTAGGTCATACACTCAGATTCTAGCCAATTTGAAAATTGTAAACAAGTTTTGCGATAATGGCATTCCGATTCATAATTCATGGGAAAAAGGATTTACTCAGTGAATCACAAATCCAAATTCTCAAATGAGAGATATGGGCATCGTGCAATGGGTTTTATGATTCAATTAATATCTTAATCAATGACAATTATCAATTCAAACAATGATTCCACCCAATATAATCATTTAAATTCAAGCAATGAGATTGTTCCCAATAAATCTATGCAACTTGACCCATCATCATAACGACTTCAAACAAATAAAAATATGTAGATTCCTCCAATGAAATTATATGATTTTGCCAAAAAGGACCCACGCGACTTCACAAATTACACTTTCAAGTGATGGGAAATCAAAATGTTGAAGTTCTAAATGGGATTCAAAGCACAAATTACTACAAGAGGAGATAATGGTCAAAGGTTTGATAAAATAAAAGGTTAAACCAAGGGTCGAGTAAGAATTCAAGCGTTTATCATAAAAGGACAGTTTTAGATAGTCTAAGAGGAGATAATGTAACATATTTCATGGTTGGATGTGAAGAAGAGAAAAGGGAATACACTTTAAGGATATAAATTCTCACGATGAGGGTAGATGAGATAATTACACACTGAGTAAGTAGGACACTAGTAATGATGATATGAGAGTGGAAGTCGCAGTTTGGGAGTGAACATTATATTTATCACGTGTGATAGGTTGAGTGGTTTTATTGGTCATGATTATAGATCGCAATGAGGAACCACTATAAACACAAAATGTGACTTTTGACCTACAGTGAAATATGCCCAGACGAGGTCACAAATCATTGTTTTAGTGGCTAGCGGGACTGCAACTACAAATGAAAATTGTGTTTTACGACTAGGAAAAAAGGTTGAGGAAGTGGAAAAATAAGCTTATCTCATGATATCTATTACAATTCACATGTCATTGATGCTCCCATTTGTTTCTAGGAAAACTAGTGTCTTTTCGAATGACTAGCCCTCTAGGTTTGGCAGCTACCCTAGAAACAACAATTTAAAGCAATTCACGAATGTATAATAGACAAGAGAAAGACAATGGAACCAACATGGAACTTCCGCTTAATCCCTTTGCTTGATCTCTCTCCCCTTTGACAGAGCTTGCAACTCCTCTCCATACTTATCCCGCTTGGAGAGTACCTCTAGAAACACAGTAACAAAGAACTGTCAAAGCATCTCAATATATTATATCATAAGCATTACAGAATCAGATATATAATGAACATAAAATAGCATTTCCGAATGATAACATTCACAATTGCACAATTATATGGAAAAAACTTGAAGAACTTTATTAAATAGAAGGGAGAATTACAACCGAGTTGTCTGATCTAGCATCATCCTCTCAGCATCAATCCCTCTTCACTTCATGAAATAGCAAGATCACACCAACAATATTGTTATCACTTAAGAATTCTAATACCAAAATGTCTCACATTAGTTTGATGATAAAAGTCGGTGCTAGTCTAAGTTTGATTTTTGTTTGCCTTAGAGTCTGAGTCTTAGGAGTCTTGAGTCAAATATGCATTCTCATTTATCACTGGTCATTCTCATTCATAGCCATGTGTCAATTTTGTTTAAAAGTTACTATGTGCCACAAATCCCTTTAGGTGATTTCGTAGTGCATGTAACCATTTTGAAGTATTTTTGCAACACAACAGGTTTAAGGTGATTTCGCAGTGCAATATGTTTTAGGTGATTTCGTAGCGCATAATTCAAAATTTAAACTGGCTGCACCACGAAATCGGAGATTCATGCATTCCGCAGGGAATCCTTCCTAACTGTCAAGTCTGTCAAGATTAAGTTATACTTGCGTCATTCATTGTTAGTTTATGCACTCCACATATCATGTCCAACCACTTACTATCATTATAGCTGCTAGGTACATTGATACACACGGATTGCAAGTTCCAAGAAAAGCCAGGTATGCACAGTCTTAATGATGATTGTATTCATTTCATGAGAAACAAGTATGCAAGATTTCAATTTGAAAACATTGTTATCAAGCGAGGCAGCTATCAAGCGAGGCATTCATTCAAGCAAGGCAGAGATTGGAGTTTGAGTAGCGCTAGCATTTCCAAACTCCATTACACTGAACCTTCATGGAGGGATCGACAGAAAGAAAAGACCACAGATCAGACAAATGTTTGAGAAATGAGCTTGAAGGTTCAGACATAACCTTGAAGAACAGAGAAGTCGAGCATGCATTTAAACAAGCCGGGTGTTGGAATTTTTGCAAGAAACTCCAGGGAGGTCATGCACAAGTTACCAAGGAATTTGCCCTGAATTTCACAGGACTAAACTCAAAGGTTGGTATACTGGAATTGTAGATCTCACCAGACATGATATCCACAATTACGGAGATTCCAAGGGGGCAAGAAAGTTGGTTTAAGAATTTCAAATTTGATATGAACCCATGAAAAGAGTTTCTAAAGAAGGAATTCATTAACTCAGATTGAAACAAGTCTGTTCCTAGAAGTTATGTCAAAGAGCCATATGCCAATCTGCTTACTTGTATACAGAAGTACCTTACTTTTGAAGGGAGATACAATAAAGTATATTCATACCATTTTAAACTTCTGTTGCATTTCACAGGAAAGGCATCTATTGATCTACCTTTTTACTTATTCTGTAGCTTAAGTAAAATGTGTGATAAGGTGCAGCTAAAGAAAGAAGCCTGTGAGACTTCATTGTTCCACCATGGCTTGGTTAAGTTGATAGTTCTGCATGAAGTCCAAAGGGTAGGTAGGGACTAGCGTACATTCCTATTCATGTCTGGTTTAAGGAACGAGACCGGTCTCAGCCCTCAAGCTGCAAAAGATCTTCCAACAACAATTGGTCATCACACAGAAACAAGATCCAAGAGGTTTCCGAAGTTGAAGGCAAGGAAATAAGTAAGAGAATCCACCAAGCCACTGACTATTCAGGATACACCCCAGCAGTCCCTTAAAGATAAAACTCAAGTTAAAGAAAGTGCGCATGAATCAAGCACAGGTGAAGGATTTCCAAGAAGAAGGACTAGGAGCCAGGTAGCTAAGGAAAAGTGTAAGTCAGTGATTATTGAAGAAAGCCCAGCTTCAAAGGGAGACTTAAATGACTTATTGCAAGCCATTGACATTGAAGAGTCTCCACTAGTGCAAGTAGATTTTATAGACTCAAGAAAAGATGAGGCTAATAGAGTCAAAGCCTCAAAGAAACTAAATTTTGATGATCAGGTTGATCAATTTGTATTTAAGCCCAGGAGACCCATAACGAGGAAGTTTAAACAAATACAGGAGGTACTGCCAAGAGCAGATGAAACAGGGGAGGTGACATGGCCTCATGAAAGAAAGGATAAAGGCAAAATAGTTTCCATTCAAGAAGAAGATAGTGTGGAAGACTTGAAAAAGAGATTGAAATTAGCCAACTTTGAAATTGCTAGATTGAAGAAAGCTTCTAGGAAATTTGCAATTAAGGAGGCTTGTTTTAACCAAATGCAAGCTCGGTGGGAGGACCAAAAATTTCAAATTCCTAAGGTGGTTTATTTTAGTGTTCAATTCCGTAGCTGGACTATTCCTGCAATAAAGGAAGCTCAATTTATCAGAAAGGTCAATACAAACCTCAGATTTGGGATCAAGGTCACGAAGGAACAAATTGAAGACTTAAAGATACAGTTAAGCCAGCTGAAAGAATCTCCTTAAAGAAATCTCAAGTAAGGTTATGTTTAAAATTTTGATGGTTTTGCTTGGTATAATCTTTCTTGAAGAAGCATACATTGCCATTCAGTTTTGAAAGGCCTTGGAGCAATTGAAAGAATGTTTAAATAGAAAAAGGCTCAAAACAACAAAATTTTGGTTCAGCTAGTCTGAGAAAACTGTGTTTTTTGGAATAACACAACAGTTTCGTAGCGCGCTACTAAACTGCTGAAGATGATGACTAACACTCAGCAGTTTCGTAGTGCGCTACGAAACTGCTGAAGCTACACAATCTAATCTCAGTCAAGAGATTTTGAAATACAAGCAGAAATTTTGAAAAGGGAGTATCTTCAAGGGATCATCTAAAGCTATCAACTTTCAACAAGGCCAAGACAGGTGCAGGAAACATGTATTCGAATCCAACTCTAAACTTTTTGTCATAAAGTGAGCACATTTACTACAGTCCAAGATATGTCAGACAGCTTGGAAAAGCTTTTGCCTTCACACATAAAAGAGGTTGACAGCACATCAAGGACATGGTAGTCTGATATATATATTGGATAATCAAAGATGAACGACATGGTTCTTTGGATTTGAACATTTTTTAGGCAAACCAAAGGTCGATAAACAGGGGTAGTTTCCTATGTTTCAGGGGAAATGGAGAAGATGTGACACTGAAGACCAATATGGAGTTTTAAACATCCACCACATCCAAACTAAAAAGGGACCACATGTCAAAGAACGAGGATGATTGTAATTAAGGCTATTATTATCATAATATGGAGTTGGACTCCTATTTGATTTAGATTTCTAGAAAGTCTAGTTGCAGTTTATTACATTTAATAGGTAGTTAAAAGTTGAATAGGTGTCATTAGAAGTATAATTCGAGTTCCCCTCATGCTTGAGAAGGAATCTCAGTTAGGTAGAAAATCTCTATATACAGGAGAAAGAGCAATGTAATAAGGGTTGGAAATTTATGTGAAAAAGCTCTGATATTTGGCCTATGTAAAGACTCTATTTTTCTAGTAATACAATACTAGCTTATGCTTCTCAAGAATCATATAGACTTCAATGTATGAGTTTCTTTTGTTGTCTTTTCATGATTATGTACAGTGTTATGAGTATTTGATTACTTAGAAATCACTTGCAGTGTTCTAATTTCCTTCATATACTAGTTGACTATCTTCTTCGTGTTTGGTGTGCTCTACCTATATTGAAATTTGAATGCCTTGACTTTTATGCAAAGCCAATCCTACTATTAATACTAGATCACATATGACTCCATAAGCCCAATGGATACCTGTTAATTTTGTTTCCACCATTTTCATTTCTATTTGTTTCACAAAGAGTTAGCCATCTTGATCATAATCAAAAACCTTTAATCCATTGAGAGAGGCCTCTCAAGATAAGGAGGCTAAGCGTTAGCTAAAAGATTGGTTTGAAATAGTTACCTGAAGTCTCCCTGGTCTACAGCCTTCCAGGGCCTGATTTTGAGATAACAAATACAATGATCTTTCATCAAATACAAACTATCAACACTTCCTTGCAACTCACAAAATTCCAGCCCCTAGATCTCTTAGATGAGGGATCCATTTATAGATGTGTGCAAGGGTGTGATTCATCTCTAGGTTTTTAATTAGTGTCATTCCACTTGTTTCATTTGGATCCACTTGTAGATTTCTTGGATCTCTTACTCATCCCTCGGCGAATTCAGAGAGGCAAGTGTCATAAGAGAAGTTTCTAGAAGATCCCATGAGCATCCACTTAGCAAATTGTCTCAGACATTTGTCCATCCTCGCCCATTGCACCATACAGAAGGCCTAATCAGTACGCATCGCACCTGAGCAGTGTACCACTTAGTATTCATCACATCTGGCCAGTGTAGCAGTGAGAATGGTTTAGTTTAGGCCATTTCTGGATGGTTTTTCAGGTGGAACTTTTGGGGAATGATGTAATCGGATGACCATGATCTTTTAGGTTATGAAACAAAATTTTTAGGGATTGAAGAGCCCTAGTTTACCAACATATAAGATTGGGGTTGAAGTGCCCAAATATGTCTATAACATTTTCCCCCTAAAGCATGTAGTCGTAAATCTTGATGTCGGGTGAAATGCTTTATCATGAGGATTCGAGGATTCGAACTGGAAGGTGACCTATATAAGATACAACACAATACATCATCATAATATAATTTTCATGATCTAGTTGAGGTGAGCATTCTCATGCTTAGCTTTATAAATTCATTTCATGTGCATAGAACAGATAGTCATCTGCATATGCAGACCGATGATTTTTCATATGTAGAGTCATCATCCTTGGTCCGGATGACCATCTGTGCAGTGCCTTTGTACATTTGATGTTTTTATATCCTTGAATATATCGCAGCGTGGATGGATGAAACTAGATCTAGGGTCTTAAAACTTGTTCAATCTTCACCCGATGTACAAGTTGATCCATGTGAAGAGATGTTCTGAAGTCGAACATCGAAAGACATCGCCTGATTACCAGCCAATAATGTGAGTTGTTAACAGACGCGAGAGGAATCACCAATAATGATAATGAATCTCAAGGTACTATAGTATAGTTCATTTGGCGTGAATATATGATTTGATGTTGAACACCAGGCAAAATCTTTTGGTCGAAGGTCATTGATGTCAAGCAATCGTCGGAAGTGAGAAACTTTCCATTGAGGCATGCAAGCTTCAAAGTACTGAAAGGGGTGTTCCTAAGTCTATTTCTTGGATAATGAGTTGATATTGACAAGAAGTGAATCATCGTAGGAGGGCCTTAATGTATCCCACATCTATGACATGAAACAAAGCAAATGATTTTTTGGAGGTGAAAACGATCTGATGACAGAAGGTTCAGGAATGGCAGTCATGAAAAATGAAGGTTGGAAGTATTGCAGTGGATGAGGCATTAACTGGAGTGTTGTTTCTCAACTGAATGACTTCTCTTGAACATGTCGGCGACAATAAGATGGATTAGTAGTGTTAATCCTAAAAGATGGATGGTGTGGGAGACCAATAGTGAGATGACCAGTGAATGGAATAACCCAACCCGACTCAATAATGGTGATGGAGTGAAAGTGTCATGTTCAAGAGTGACCTAATATCATAAATTTCTTCAAGTTTTTTCCCTTTTTCCCAGTCATTGCTAACCAGTACCTCTTTATTTTTTTCAAGCTTGAGGAGGATAACATATGCTTTTTCTATAATTTTCCCTTCGGGTAAACTTGTCACTATGTTTTAACGAGTCTAGCAACAGAGAAACACGGTCTTACCTAGAAGGGACAAGTTTGTTGCTATTGTTTTAACAAGTTTAACAACAATGATAACTTGGTCATTTTCATGTTTAGAGAGTTTAAAAATGGATGAAAAGGGGACTTTGTCTCGTCTAGACCAGATGAGTTTGTTGCTATTGTTTTAATGAGTTTAATGACAAGGATAACTTGGTCCGTTTCATGCTTAGAGAGTTTGAAAAGGGAAGAAAAGAAAACTCCAGTAGTTCTTTTTCGTAAATTAATTTTTAGGTCTGAAAAAGGATAAAATAATATGAAAGGGATGACTTTTCTGGTCACTTTAATGAGCCGAAAAAGACAAGCGCACAAAATTTTTCATGAGATAATCCATTAGGTCTGAAAAAGATTAAAATGTATAGGAGGGATGACATTTCCAATCACTTCAACGAGCTGGAAAGGCCGATGCTTGAAAATATTTTCATATTTAATGAGTCTGAAAAGGGTTCAAAGGAGACTCAATTTTGAGGAATGAGTGGTGTCTAGGTAAGCTTGGAACTTCTCAAAACATGGTCATTTCTAGGAAGAGGTTGGCTAACAAGACCACTCATCATAGTTGTTCCTAAAAAGGGTAAACAACCAAGTGGAAGCGTATTGATTGGCCAAAATAATGGAGGTGATGAGAGGTACACAACCAAGGCTCAAAAGGTTGATAGAACAACAATCACAAAGGTTAATTACCCAAGGTGGGTTCATTTTTTAACGAGCTTGAACCGTGGGGGAACTATGCTTGGTTTTTAGTTCTTTTTTTTTGCAAGCTTGAAACGACAAAACTAAAAATCTAGAAAAGACAAAACTAAAAAGCTAGAAACGGTAAAGCTAAAAAGCTAGAAAATGAAAATTGAAAGAAGAAAGGTTTGCATGCCCCCAACATGATGAAAAGGAGAGTCTCCTATAGCGATATGGAAACTACCAAGGTTAGGTAGGATGGTTTCGTCTGCAGAATAGACAAAACGCTTCCTTGGTTTCGTCTGCAGAATAGACAAAGGTGAATGGTGTGTCAGACCAATCACATAACCTACAGGGAAACTTATCTTTTCAACTAGGTTCGTTCGTAGAACAGACAAGGGTGAATGCTCCCAAGCTTCATTACATTCACCAGACTACTCATGGAAATTAGGTGGATGGAATGAAGGTTGAAGAGATATCATCGATGTTAAAGAACCATTTAGGGATGAGGATTGACTTGCAACAATGCTTCAACCAGGAAATGAAAGCTGGTTAATGGTGACAATCTTGCCTTCATGTGGGAAACACATCACTCGGAAGAGTGTTGAAACAATAGCCTCCATGTTATAAACATAGTCACGTCCAAGGAGTAGATTGTAATCTAACAGTCTTGGGACTACCACCATGTTCAGATGAACGATTTTCCTCCCTAAAGTGATTGGTAAATTAGGAAGGATCCTTAATGGTCGATTGGTTCCTTTGTTAAAGCCTGACAAATTCTGTGTAACAAGCATAAGTGATGGTGATTCGGAAAGCTACATAAGAAGGAAGGCAAGATCTTGCTAGTCGATTCCAATCAAAGGAAGTGACTAGACTACTTGGAGGGGGTACCGAATAAATGGGAGAATTAACCCCTTGAGTTATGAGAACTGTGGGACTTTCTTTTTGTTTTGAAGGAATGGGTGGATTGCCCCCAAGTTCATTGGACTCTGAAGTAACAGAAATAATTTGAATGGTATCATTCTCACTCTCTTCGGGAAGGGTATGATCTTCTGAAGGTAAAACTGGGTCAACTGTCACCTCGACTTGTTGGGTTTGGTCGAGCATGGACTCATAAGATTCACTTTTAGAGAAAGTGGTTTCGACCGATGATTGATTTAAGTCAGTCAGTTTTTCAACTAGTAAAGGACTTGGAGAGAGTTTCTTGTAGCCATATGGAAGTCGCTGCGGTGATGCAGGATGGATATCCAACACTCTTTTGGCTTCATCCAAAAAGGGACAAAGGTGAAGGTGATGGTTCCCTTCAAACAAAGAGCAAAGATCACACACTAATGCACTTTCCTAAGTCATTTTCGCACACAAACTAAATACAAATGCAAATGCATGTATTTTTTTGCGTTCTCCTTTATGTGAAAAATGCCAAAAAGGAAAAACAAATGTAACAAAGATCTGAAATATTTCTTTCAAAATGACATTTCAACAATTTATTATTCAAAAGGGAAAGGAAGACTAAACGACACTTTTCAATTTTTGAATGAAATTTTTTTTCGACACTTTGAATATCAACAAATCAAACCAAATACATGATGAAAAGTTCAATCGACTGTTCAGGGAAGGAAGAATAAATGACACTTCTCTTTTTGACACAAAACGACAGTTACGACACTTTTTGTACCAAAGCGATAAATCGATTTAAGCAACTTTTCGACAAAGGATTGTAAATGATGAACAAATACATAAAGACATTTACTAATCCTAATTAATGGAGGCTAATCTATGTGATTCAAGCAGGCTTCAATAATGAGGCACTATTCATAAGCAGCAAAAACAACTAAACAAAGCTGAAAAGAAGGACAAAAACCCCAATTTCAAGAATGGAAATAGGTGTCATCGCACCTAGGCTTCAAATAAATAGGGATGCATGAAAATTTACTGACTCAGGAGGTGCAATGCATACTGGTCGACAGTGACAGACAGTGCGATGGGCTAGGGAGCACAACTAAAGTGGGTTTTGGCTCAAATATGCTACTGTTTTTAGTGAGTTAAGCTGAGCTATGATGTAAAGTAAAGAACAAAGTACAGAGGAATGTCTTGAGAGGTTATTGAGCTACCAAAAGGGCATCTAGAATGCTTGTAAGTGAAATGTTTAATTCATAAACTAAAAAAAAATTGACTGAAGCAGCATTCATCTACTATGCAATTGTAGAGCAAGAGCAGTTCGAAGGCTACCTAGATAACTTCAGGCTCTGTCTATAGTTTATAAAACAAAGAATAACAACAAACAAACATCTATTCGATCCCAAGAGGAGTTGCCATTTTGTTTCTGGGAAAACTAGTGTCCGTTCAAATGACTAGTCCTCTAGGTTTGGGAACTACCCTAGAAACAACTGTTTAAAGCAATTCACGATTTCTTTTATGTATAAAAGAAAAGAGAAAGACAATGGAACCAACTTGGAACTTTTGCTTAATCCCTTTGCTTGATCTCTTTCCCTTTTGATAGAGCTTGCAACTCCTCTCCATACTTATCCCGCTTGGAGAGTACCTGTAGAAACAGAGTAATAAAGAACCGTCAAAGCATCTCGATCTATTATATCATAAGCATTACAGAATCAGATATATAATGAACATACAATAGCATTCACAAATGATAACATTCACAATCGCACAATTATATGGAATAAAACTTGAAGAACATTATTAAATAGAAGGGAGAATTACAACCGAGTTGTATGATCCAACATCATCCTCCCAGCATCAATCCCTCTTCACTTCATGAAATAGCAAGATCACACCAACAATACAATGCTCTTTCCTCAAATACAAAATATCAACACTTCCTTGCAATTCACAAAATTCTAGTGCCTAGATCTCTTAGATGAGGGATCCATTTATAGATGTGTGTAAGGGTGTGAGTCATCTCTGGGTTTTTGAATAGTGTCGTACCACTTGTTACATTTGGTTCCACTTGGAGATTTCTTGGATCTCTTACTCATCCTTGGGTGAATTCAAAGAGGCAAGTGTCATAGGAGAAGTTTCTAGAAGATCCCATGAGGATCCACTTAGCAAACTGTCTCGGACATTTTTCCATCCTCGCCCATTGCACCCTACAGAAGGCCTAATCAGTATGCATCGCACCTGGCCAGTGTAGTAGTTAGTATGGTTCAATCTAGACCATTTCTAGATGGTTTTTCAGGTGGAACTTTTGGAGAATGATATAATCAGATTACCATGATCTTTTAGGGTATGAAACAACCATTTTAGCAATTGAAAAGCCCTATTTTATCAGCATATAATATTGGGTTTGAAGTGCCCAAATATGTCTATAACACCATTTAAATTCCTTCTTATAATTTTGAAGACAAACTCATTCTAGGTGTCCACAAAACCAGACATGCATGAGCGTAGACATTCTTATGGTTGGGGCCATCCATTTGGATCCCTTTTGTTATCTTATTAGGGTCATCAATATTGTAAGGTCCTCGATAGCTATCTCCTCTAAACACAATAATAGAAGTTATGTCTATCAATATCAATTTTGACATACTTTTCAAACATTTCTTAGCTTCAACATATGCATATAGTTGGTGTGATTTCATCAAGTCAGTGAAATCACTGGAAACAACTTCATTATGTATAAAAGGTCTCACTTTAATAGCGCAAGAGTCTCCAGTATTCCAGGAACCTCTTTCATAATGATCGGGAGAAAAGGTACCAAAAATTGTTAATCCCTTATAATCTGGGTGGGAAGCAATACCTTTCAATTCAATTTTTGTGGCAATAGAAATTGCTTCGGAATTTTCAAATTTTCAGTCATGGCGCTTTTCCCACCATAACCATCCACCCTCAACATTGTATTTATATAGCAAATTTCCACTTTTGTAAACGAGTAGCCAGATGATATAACTAAAACACCCAATGTAGGAAGATAATCCATAAATGTTTCATATATTATGTGAAGATGCAATTTGGTAAAAACCTCTTGAAGATTTTGTCAATACGTTGATCTATATTTTCTTGTATTTTGTGAGTTGGTTTCATAACATATCCACTCATATAAAAAAAATCCCATTCTCTGTAAATGGAAGTGGCTCCATCACCACTTGTGTTTGTGAGTAGATGTCATTCTAATAACAAATTGAAGAAGATTTTTGAGGAAACGTGTGACTAGTGCAAAAAATTCATCCACTACCACTTGAACAACATCAAATAATTATGTTAGAGTCACTTATTGAGGGTTTGTCATTTTCACTACATGCATTGGTTAGTTTCCTTGCTAGCCTCATCCTCTGGAGCTTGTGGTGAAAACACAATAAGATTAGAGAACTTGCATTATAATAAACTTTCTTTAGAGGCCTTTGACTTATTCTCTAAATATTCCTTTAATTCAGGGGTAGATGGAGGCTTTTGTATCAACAACCTCATGTAACATCTTGGCTCTAAATCATTCTTATATATTAAATTGTCTACTGATAAATGAATAACAAGGGGCGAAAGAGTTTAAATTTCACACATGGCTTATATGAATTCCAACAAAATCTTGAAGGAGAAATGATGTAGGTTTTCCATGTTGCTCATCAAACAATAGCATTATGGAGTGCATTTATGTTGATCTATGATAGTGGTGTGATTATATTAGCTTTAAGATGATTTTTCATTTAATATGTTAAATTTTATTAATATCGTTTGTATTTTTAAATATTATATGATGATGAATCTCAAAAATCAAATGAAAAAAGTCATGTTATAATACTAACTCAAGTACATTTAGTATATAGACTATTTTCCTAAATAATTGACGATTCTAGTTGATGACACCAATGTATCTCGATAGATGAAAGTATTTACATAGAATTACTAGTGATGTCCACCCTTGTATCTACCCGCAAATACTTAATAAAACCTAAACTCATTATAAATTCAGGTAATAAATATGTTTATAATCCATATGATAATAACAACCATGGTTAACTCAAGAAAATGAAAATAGTGTTAAGATAGAAATACAAACCTCAATGGAATGTAGGAAGACACATATCCTAATAAAAACTCATGAAATAAAACTAGTAATTTAACTTAAAAATTGATAGATCAAAATAATAATGGAAATTAGTGATTTATGCAATGAAAAAAACACTCACTAACTGAAACCTTCAACTTCAGAACACTCCGCTATTCAAGATTCAAACATTTTTTAGTTTAACATAAATATTGCCTCGCATAAGTGGCATAATCTCAAGAATGATTTTTATGTTGCAGATGACAAACATGATGTAGCTAGTCTATGGTTCATTGTCCTTTGTTGGATTGTTCTTGATGGGCCTCCAAATTAGACTTAAACTAAGGCCCATATAACCATTCTGAGACACATAAAGGTTATATTGAATCTCTCCTTCTACACTTAATAATGTTTTTTAGAATTAATATGTTGTTAGGAAGGTTTAGAGGTAATTGCATATTATGTGCCTAATATTATTTATTTTTGGAGAATATTGAGAGAATATGGAGTAAATTCTGAATGAGATAATATAGGGACTTACTCCCTACTACAGGATGAAAAAATATTGGATAATAAATGAACTGAATAACCATGAACTTATTGACAAAATATTGAGCTCCACGGATTCAGAAAAGTTAGGAATGTGTTCCTTGTCATTTAATGAAGATTCCTAGTGTTGGGAACCAAATCCAACTTTTGAGGGACTTTGGAGGGGAAAGTTGCCTCCTTTCAAGGAGAATACCTCCTAGTCTATTTTTAAAAGTACCAATTCGAATTTTCCTCTAGGTTCTCGTATTTCTTAGTCATATTGGGGAGAAAACTTGTTATTTGGCAACTCCACTTTCATTTCTAGCAGGGATGTACTTGGAAGGATTCAAATGATCAAGTTCGATGCCATTTTTAGCTTATAAATTTTTTTTTCCATCATAAGACTATGTTTCCTTGGGCTTGGCCATCCCAGGAGCCTCATATCCCTCATTTACAATTTCTTTATTTTCTTTGAATGTTTTTTTTACTTTCATCTTTTATTTCTACATTTACTATTCATGCTTCTTTTGTTGTAGGTTACATTGGTTAAACAATTGAAGTGAATTGTTTTTCAAGTTGTTTACAAATTCACAAACATTATGCATCCTTAGAACAACTTTGAATATTAATATTAATCATTTACAAACTTGGATTGGTCTACTAGTTCACAAATCTAGAATTATGGATATCTGTTGTAGCAAAATAATAGTAATTTTCTGCTATTTTTTAGAACATGTTAATGAGATTAATTTTATTTTATTCCACTTGTATTGGGTAATACAAATATTCAATCTAATACAAAAATATACTCCATATAATTTTAACGTGATTGGGTTCGGCACTCGGTAGGTTAACTATCTCTCTAGATTTTGAATTTCTAGTTTTTAGAGTAGTAATTTTCTTCTATTTTTAAGCATGTGTTAACGGGGATATTTTGGAGTAATTCAACTTGGAATGGTGTCCTAATAAATCCTACTTAATAAAAAAAAAAAATCTTATTGCATGCTCATTTGATTTACTTGTGCATTCGGCAAGTTATTTCGCTCCTGTAGAAAATCAACATCTCTTGTAGCAATCCTGTAGCACATCTAAATGTCACCATATTTTCTCCAAAAGCTTGGTTTTGTCCCTTATGCTTGAATAATGAACTCTAGGCTTTGAACGATGATTGAGTAGGAATAAAATACCTCTTAAGCCTTGCCTCTTATCCATTGCAATTCACCTCTACAGTTATGGTTAGTGAACAAATTCATGACTTGAAGAGCATAATTACTTCATGAAGTACCTTATCGACTATGTTTCACATATATTGTCGACGTTTCTTAATTTTGTACGAACCCCGGGTTGATACTTTAAGTTGGTAGCCTTGGGAGTTGTAGTATTCTTGTTGCAATACTGGGTCTCTTTAATTTTTGGCATCGTCTTTGGGGAGGTGTCAAATTATGCATTATTTTCTTCCATAGTTGATTCATTTCTTTTATTTTTTACAAGAAAAAAAAGAATAATTAGGAATATTTCATTTCAAAGATAGAAAAATTGCATTGCATTAGCATTATTATTCAAATTTGTTTATAAAAACAAAAAAATACTTCTCCGACAACAAACCCCCAATTTGATCACATGATTTCGTAAGAGCCACATCACCATCCACTTTTGCAAGTAGGAGAAGAAGAGGTGGCAGAGAAGGTAGAAGAAATGGATGTAAATTATGATAGTGAAGAATATCCTCTTGGATTTCCCATTCGAGATACTGATACTAGTCTTCATATGAAGAATATCACTCCATGTTTCCTTCCCAACTTCCATGGTATGAGGTTAGAGGATCTTGAAACCTTTCTCTTTGAATTTGAAATCCTTTGTAGATCTTATGGTTACTTAATAAACACTCAAAAACTTATATTTTTTCTAGAAACATTGAAGGATAAATATTATAAATGGTTCATGAGTTTAGGGACTAATTTAATAGTATGATGGAATGATATGCAAGCATATTTCTAGAAAAATATAAATATTATCATCTTAAAGAAGAATTATTTAGAATGACTCAAAAAAAAAGATGAGAGCCTTGAGGATCTAATAGAGATATTTATGTATAATGTTAAGAGGGAAAAATTACATAATTTAGGATATGACACACTAAAAAACCTCTTACTTAGAACAATTAGGGATGAGTGGATTGATCTCCTTAATATTATCAGTAGGGGTCATGTATACCAATTATCATTTGAATAAATTTGTGAAATATGAAAGAACATATCAAAAGGAAATGAAAGAGTAAGTAAATCAACATCAAGATCAGTAAGTTAAATTAAACTTGGAAATTTGCTTGATAACGTTAAAATAGAAATTCCTAGCAATCAAAGTGAATGAGTAGAAATGTTGAGAATGGAAAATGAGAAAAAATAAAATGATGATATTTGTGTTATCCATGAAGAATCACATGCTACTAAATATTGCCCAACATTACGAAGGTTGAAGTAATTTTACCAAGAAGACAATGGAGCAATCCGATCACCAAAGTAACTCTGTTATGTAGCTCCAAGAAGACCATGTCAACCTAGTCAACCTGGTATGATGCAAGAACCTAGTTCAAAATTTCAAGGATATGTGCGACCGTATCAAAGCAATTGGAAAGCACTCTCCCCTTGGAAACTTTGGCCATCTCAACCGTAAAACAAATATTGGCAACAACGTTAGCAAGGACCTTATGGGAAAAATTCACAATATCCTCAATATTTTCCTCAATATCCTCCATACACAACTCCATGCTGTCCCTACCATCCACCTCCACCACAACCACAACCCCAACCACAACCCCAACCACATCCATCTCAAATATCCACTCCCACTCTACTACTTGTACCATCATTTTTGAATCCAAACAACGAAGTAACTCAATTCACTTACAATGTTGAGGTACAACAGTTCCAAACAACTCTTCTTGATCTAAATGATATTCATCCTAGCTCAGAAAGAGTATTTCAGAAAAGAGATTCTCTTGATGTCATTGAAGGAAAGCATTCAGAAAATGAAGATTCAAATGAGGAGAACAAAGAATCATGGGATGCATTTGATGAAGAGTAGACATCAGAATCAAAGATTGAGAAAGTTCCCTCATGTTTAGCATAAGATCCTCTATTTGTTCAAGAGAAAAATTCGCAAAAAGAAGAAAATTCGAATGTCATTATAGAATTGGACACAAAAGTAGATTCCAATGTAGAAGTGGACTAGGGGCAACTGAACTATATTGAAATATGGTTTCAGAAAATCTTTAAGTTGCAACATCACACTCTTCTTCAATAATTCCTGATCCCATATTAGTCAAAGAAGTTGGTCTCTCATATTCAGGTACATGTCAAAGCATATATTTTGAGCCTACACACAATTTTGTTTGTCATCTTGAGGTGCACATGGATCCATCAGAAATATTTATGTACATGAAAGAGTTTTTTTTTCAAGTAGAGTAGGATAGAAAAAAGAAATTAAAAAGATGAAGAAGGAAAAGAATAAAAAATTTCATGAAAACCTCGTTTGAGGCACCTGAAATTAGCTCATTAATTGAAAACATCCATGAGGAGGTCAATGGGTTGGAAAAAAGAGAAAAAGAAAAGATCCTAAGTGAAATCCTCTTTTGAGGCATCCCGAAAGATCTGCTAGTTGAAAAACTCATTGACGTAGCTAGTAAGCCTAAAAGAAAAAAATGAAAAGAAAAAAATTATTTTCTCCATGTATCTCTCTGAAATGAATGCAGGTTCTGTCAAACCTTTGCAAGCAACAAAAACAAATTAGCATCAAAAGAAAAAATTAGTCAAAAATCTAGTCAAAGGAAGTCAAACTTGACCTTTCTCCTCCTTTTCCCAGATGCTCCAACAAGACCAAGGCCGTTCCAATCCATCACCCTCATCCATTTCAAATATTCACCCATCATTCCCAAGACTTTCCCATTCATTCTCCTCATTTTCCTAAAATGCTACAAGAAGGTTTTTTTTTGCTACAAAAGGCCAAAATACACAAGGAATAATGTTTTATTATCATATCTCAAACAATGTGCATATATTAGATGTTATGTTTCATAGGGTGATGAATATGTATGATGGTAACGTTCTTAAGTAATTTCAAAAAATTCTAATGCACACATTTTGAGAAATTGGTCTCTCTCACCTACTCCCATTTTTATTTTTTTTCTCGAGTTTTGTGAGTCTGTTAGCTAATAATGTTTATGGGGATATGAACAAGGATGATGGTAACGTTCTCAAAAAAATTCAAGTCAATCCAATCTATCATTTGTGATATATGGATAAAATAATTCTGCTACAAGAGCCTTCTAGAAATGCTACAAGAGTGACCAAAATTGCTACACAAATATGATCAAAATAGAAAAAAGGGTTTAAATCTTATGTTTTTCGTCTAGAAAAAAGGGGAGGGCTGCACCATAGCCTCATCATTCATTTTCCAACCCACTTGACATCTTCTCCACTCTCATTTTCATCTTTGTAGATGAAAAGAACATATTTTTACCCCTTCTTCCATCCCTTCCACCACCAAAAAGGCCCTTAATCCTTGTCAACGAATTACTCATGAATTATCGGTATTTTTAAAGGTATCACCTAAAGGAAATAATTATATTAGGAGGCTCTATGTGAATGGTACAGGAAGACACATAGTCCTGTAGCAACCTGCACATTCCCCATCACACCACATCTAGAGCATTAGATTTAGAATTTAGTCACCATGAGCACTCGAGGATTGAAATTATGATACTTCAACAACCAAAAGACCTCATATATGCTATTATAGGATTCTTTATCACCTATCAAACATCAATAGTTGTTTCCAAAAGCATTTGCACAAAATACAAAGGACCTACATCATCAAGTTTCAACTAGTAAAGAAAATAAACTATTTATATTATTCTCAAGAAATTGCAAAAATCTAGTGATACAAAGCAATGACCTCACAGAAGAGACTAAAAAACAACCTCACTCATGTCCAGATCATCTATGCAACCATTAAAAGATCATTACTAGCAGCTTCAGAACCACCAAAGGTAGGCAACCATCCAAATCATATTCCAATGAGCTAAGGGAATTCATGAAAATACATCTAAGGCACAAAACAAGAACAATAGGGCAAGAAGTTGGATAGGTTGCTCAGAGGATGAGCAACAATTTCGGTAGGGGGTATGATCGGCCTCTAAATTATACATAAACTAAGGCCCATATAACCTTTCCTAGGCACATAAAATTTATATTAAATATTTCCTTCTACACATAATAATGTTTTTTTAGCTTTAATATGTTCTTAGAAAGGTTTTGAGGTAATTGCATATTATGTGCCTAATATTATTTATTTTTGTAGAATAATGAAAGAATATGGAATATATTATAAATGAGATAATATAGGGACTTTCTCCCTAGTACAGCATGGACCAATATTGGACAGTAAATGAACTGAATATCACAAAATTATTGACAAATTATGGAGCTTCACTGATTGAGAAAATCTAGGAATGTGTTCCCTATCATTTAATGATGATTCCTAGTGTTGGGAGCTAAATCCAGTTTTTGAGGGATTTTGGAGGTGAAAGCTGCCTCCTTTCAAGGATAATTCTTCATCATATATTTTTATGGTTACCAATTCAAATTTTCCTCTAGGGCCATGTATTTCTTAGTCTTCTTGTGGAGAAAACTTGTTATTTAGCAACTCCACTTTCATTTCTAGCAGGGATGTACTTGGATTGATTCAAATAATGAAGTTTGATGTCATTTTTGGCTTCTAAACGTTATTTTCCTTAATAGGAATTTTATTTTCCTTGGGATTGGCCATCCTACAAGTCTTGGAGCCCTCTTTTGGAATTTTTTTATTTCTTTTGGATTCCTTTTTCATTTGCATCTCTTATTTCTGCATTTACTATTCATGCTTCTTTTGTTGTAGGTTACATTGGTTAAATGATTGAAGTGATTTTTGTTTCTGGGTTATTTACATATTCATTAGCATGATGCATCTGTAGAACATCTGTGAAAATTCATATCATCATTGAGATACTTGTATTGGTCTACTAGGTCACAAATCTGGAATTTCTAGAAATCCCTTGTAGCAAAATAGTAGTAATCATATGCTATTTTTTAGAGCGTGTTAATGAGCTTCATTTGAGTTGATTACAATTGTACTGGGTCATAAAATAGTCAAATTTTGATCAAAAAAATTCACCCCATAGAATTTTCACTTGATTAGGTTGGGCATTTGGTAGGTTAACTAGCTTACTAGTTCTTGAATTTCCAATTTTTAGAGTAGTAATTTTCTTATATTTTTTAGGATGTGATAACAAGGAAAATTTGGAGTGATTCCACTTGTAATAGAGTCCTAAGAAATCATACTTAATAATAATAAAAATTCCCATCCCTCAACAAGTTATCTCGCTCCTGTATCAAAACAAGGTCTCATGTAGCACCTCTTGTAGCACTATTGTAGCACGTGTAAACTTGACCAAATTTGCTCCAAAAGCTTGGTTTTGTCTCTTAGGCTTGAATAATGAACTCTAGGCCTTGTCTCTTCTCCATTGCAATTCACCTCTATAGTTATGGTTAGTGGAGAGATTCATGACTTGAAGAGCATAATTACTTCATGAAGTACTTATAAACTTTGTTGGAAAAATCTATCTTGAATGCAGTGATTGAAGAATGATTTCATGATTAGGTTTTGTTTCATACATCTTAAGCTAGGGTTTCCATTTCCAACATTGATATTTATATTGCATAGAATAGGTTTATTTTTTATGCAACCGTTACATTTTGCAAAAAGAATAGAATTTACAATCATGAAAGTAGGTTAAGCTTTACATTTATGCAAATTAGAGTAACATTTCCATTCTTGCAAATAGATAAGCATTTCCATTTCTGCAACTACTTTAGTTTAGATTTTATGAAATTCACTTCATTACATCCAATCAATGAAAGAAGTACACATTGGATGCAACAGATATAATGTTGATACCTCTTAAGTTTATACCAACCTGGGGTTGATAATTTAAGATGGTAGCCTTGGGAGTTGCAACATTATTGTTGCATTAATGTGGCTCATCAATTATTGTCCCCTTGGCTTCAAATTTCCTTTGATTCCTTGATTATGGCATTCCATCCTCCTATTAGAGCTCAATTCTAATCACACCCCTTGACTAGTCCCCTTCAATATTGCTTATGCCACTCACTCTCATGCTAACCAAAATCTTCAAACTCAAGTTCCACCTAAAATGCTTAATAACAATGGTAATGCATCTCAATGGTGAACAAACACTATCATCGGATGCGGCATCAAATTCCATGAAACGTAATTTTTCAACAAACATCAAGGATGGCAATCTTTATAGACATCGGATCCTTTTTTCAACAAGTGTGATCCACGGGTAACAATCTACAGTGGATGTGAATTGAAGTGGGGGGAGTAACCCCTAACATCAATGCAGGGGTGGTGGGGGTGTCTACACTCATATTTCTTACTTAGGGTTTCACTCGATTAATCAAATGGTGGAGGATTCTCAAAGGAAATCAATTAATCTTGTTCATTACTAGGGGGATGATGCCTAATGTTAACAAAGAGGGGAGGGGGGTCTGAAATCACAGTTCCAACATGCTTTCACATTATTTTTCACTCTCCTTATTATTAAAAAAAGAAAATCAACGTTGAACCCTAAGGAAAAATCTACTTATAGAACCACACCAGGATATCAGGTGGATTAAACTCCTCTTGAAGGACTCCCAACTAATAACATATAAATCACCTCATACACAATGATAATAATTTTCACACCCGTGGGGGACAACAATTTCCCAAATCGTGCTTCTACCGGGAAAGGAAAACTTTGTTACACTCAACACATTGTTAACTCACGAGCATAAAAAAGCATAAGGTTCATCAAATTGTGTTCAATTGTGACTCAAGCATAGAGGTTGATACCCAATTTCCTCCCACTTGGGCTCATCTATGCTAGATACTAGACTTGGGCATTTTATTCTTAGAAAATATGCATAGGTACGATATATGAAGTAAAAAGTACACACACAAGGTCAATTAGATTTAACATAGTCACGCTTTCCTCTTCAAAAAATGCATTGACACACATTCAAATAGAGAAATTGAACACAATGAGGAACTATACAAACTTAGGAACGAGTTCTCATGCCTCTTTCTTAGTTGCTCACACATAAATAGGTCAATACCTAATTTCCTCCCTATTGGGATCATCTATGTTAGATACTAGACTTTAGAATTGTATTCTCACGAAATATGCATAGGGAACATACATGAAGCCAAAAACACACACAGGAGGTCATTTAGATTTAACAAAATGACACTTCCCCTTCAGATAAGGCATCAACACACGTTCAAATAGAAGAATAAAAAATAGTTAGGAACTGGAAAAACTCAGGAACAGATCTCATGCGCCTTTCTCAACTGCCTCTCTCTCTCTAAGCTCCTTAATCTCTAGTCTCGAGTTTATTTTTCTCTAATCCAACACAATTCTTGTCTTGAATTTCTATACATAGAGATAATAGGCATATAGCTAACAATTGGACATAATATATTTTAATAGAATTAAGATTATTTTGGATTTGTCCCCACTACCTAATACTACTTATGAAATCCCATCCACCATGAACACAACATATTGGTAAAGCTATATGATATATGATGGATTGTTGTTCAAATATAGCTGGCTTTGCATACCGAAATGTTCTATCAGAGATAATTGAATAAGGGAGAAACATAGTGGAGGATTTTTAAGACACTTTGGGATTGACAAAATGTTTTCCTTGTTCATTTTATTATTGGCGAAGTACACAATTTGAAGTGAATAAATTTGTGGAAAAGTGTAGAGTGTGCCAATATGCCAAAGGAAGAAGGAAAAACGCAAGATGGTGACAACCACTTCCGTTCCAAGGAAGCTCTGGATTCTATCATAATGTATTTTTTTTGGATTAACTCAAACAAAAAGAGGTAATGATTATTTTTGTGGTTGTTAATGGGTTTCCTAAAATGGATCATTTGATACCTTGTACAAACACCACTAATGCAACCAATTTTGCAAATTTATTTTTCAAAGAAGTTATAATATTGCATTGTGCCTAGAATCATTGTCTGAGATACAAATACAAGGTTTGTAGCTCAATTTTAGAAGAAATAATGAAAGAAATTGTGCACCAATATAAACTTTAGTTAAGCTTACCATCCATAAACATATGGAACAAAAATGATGGTGAATATAAGTTTATGGGAACATATTGAGATGTTTGGAAAGTGAACACCATAAGTAGTGGGACCATGTGCTTTCTCAAGTTGAATTTGTTTATAATGACTCTTCGAATAGAAGCACCAAAATTAGTGCATTCTAGATAGTATATGGGATGCAAAAACGAAGAATTTACTAGTTTAGGAACTTGGAAAATTAGGAGGTTAGGAATTTTGAAGGTGAATATTTGGTGGCATGTATGCAGACGTTGCAAGAGAGAGTTGAAAAATAACTACCAGAAAGCAACACCAGGTAAGAACAACAAGCGCATACAAAATGGAGACAACTATAATTTGAAGTTGGAAACTTAGTAATATCTCATCTCAAAAAGGTAAGGCTTCCTAGAGGGACATAAAACAAATTAAAACTTAAGAAAATTGGCCCCTATAAATCCCAAGGAAGTTTTCATCCCATGCTTATGAATTAGAGCTTTGAGGAGATATTGGGATTTTTCCAATTTTTAATTTAGTAGATATATATCCCTTTAAGGATATAGTTGATGCACTTGTAGATGATGAAGGCTAGACCCATTAGTGGGAATAAAACATACCAAGAAAAATTCAAAAGGAGATTGAAGCAGTATTGGAAAAGTGGATGACCAAGAGGACGAGAGGAAATGAATATTTTGAGTATGTTAAGCCCTAGATAAGCCCCATATTAACCCAAAACCTCCTTTTAATCCCTAGGTATTGAGTGATTAAATTTCTTTCGTATATTGTTATGTAGGCTAGAACCACTAATGGTCCCATTTTATTATAATTGTATCATTTGTCTCCTATATATACTAACCAGACCTATTCTTAGGATCACAAAATATTTCCTTTTTCATTGTATTATTTCTAAAAGGAGGTTTACCGCTCCAAGTGGACTATAATTATTGGTTTCTTATCTTTGTAAAGGCATACGGATCCTAACATTTTGTATTAGGGATCATTATCCTGGATTTTTCTACTTCAAAAAGAAAATCAAGGAAATTTCACTATAATTGTTTCATGTATGGTTTTAGATTGTGAAATATGGAGATGATTAATAAGACATCCCAAGAAATATTTGGTTCAAGTTTTAGATCCTGGTTTGCTATATTTTTGGATATATGGTTTAAGGAAGTTAGGGTCATTGAAGTATCCTAAATTATGTATCAAAGAGGTTAGTTTGAAATTTTCACTATAATTTTTTTATGCAAGGCTCCAGACTATGAAACTCAAACCATGTTGATAATATGTATTGGTTAATAGATGGTATAGGTTATAGATCTTCATTTGCTATATTTTCTAGGAAATACTCCAAGTAAGTTACAGTTTCTTTATGCTCCAGAATTGAGTGTCAAATAGGTCAATTTGGTTTTTTTATTGTAATATTTTTCTATAAGGCTCCATAAAGTTAAACTTGGACCATAATAATAAGCAATATGGAGGAATATCAGGTTTTAGTTTTAGAATTTGATTTGATATATTATGATAGTTATACCTTATTGAAGCTAGGGATTGTGAAAAGTCATGAAATAAATTTTAAATAGGTTAGCTTGATATTTTTGTTATATCTTCTCATCTGAAATTTTTTAGATTATGAAATATTTAGGAATTTTCGGAGGCAAACAAAAGTATCTTTGCTATGGGTTCCATAATTTTATTTCAGTAATTGAACATGCAACATGCTATACAATATTTCTGATTGAAAGTGTCCAAAAAAATCATTGAGTTAAGAGAAAGATACTATAACTTTCTATTGGCACATCAAAATCAATTTTCACCTATGGAACTACAGAAACTGCATATCTAGTAATGTAGAAAAAAAATCACATCTATAAGGCCTAAAATCTAAGATATATTTCAATAAAGCTTCATCCATCTGGATACTCTCCAAATTAAATTAGGTAATTTACCAGTGACCTAACTGTTCATTAGAAGAAGCCTTATTATTGTTGTAACAAGCGGGAATGATAGTATTATTTTCCAACATGCCTCTAAAGGAAGATACTACATCAATTAAATCCATTTAAGGCACATCCTTGACCCACGGAGAAAGTGAATGAAAATGGAAAATAGGATAAAAGGAGTAAAAATGAAGATGAATGAAAATAAGGAAGTAATAGAAATGAAGATGAGTGAAAATAAGGAAGAATTACAAAATTCCATGATTATTATCTTGGAGAGGCTTCCTAAAAGGGATTTGGAGTTAAAAAAAAATCATGAAAATAAGGAGAAGCACGTTGTTGAGAATCAATATCATATGGGGAGTATGTTATGACAATTGGAGAGCACAATTGTTGAATCGAATAACCATACCCATGAACTCTTAATCCAAGATACACATCATCATGGCTTCAAGTCAACGCCAAGGAAGTACTACATTCTAAAGATTTATATGAGGAAATATTATGTTAATGATCCTCTAACATGGATATTTAAAATGGAGCAATACTTTGATCTTAACAAAGTGGAATCCTTACAAAAGTTATATAATACTTCCATGTATTTAGAGTAAGACCAACATGTATGTTATCAATGGCTTTTTGAAAGAAAAAAGGATTTTGTTATATCTTGGTCCACTTTTATAGATGAATTCATAACACATTCTAGGGATATTAAGCGAAACACATCCTTTAGTTAATTGGTAAACCTTTGACAAAGAGGTCCAATTACAAAGCACATTCAACAATTCCAAAAGTTAAGTCTTAGAGTAAATATTTCGAAGGATAAATTTCTCTACATATTTATGGGTACTTTAAAGGAAAGCATCCAACATTATCTGGATATCTTTGAACACAACTATCTATAGCATGCTTTTAGTTTGTAAAGGAAAGTTGGAAGTACAAATATGGCCACTAGAAAACTCATCACTAATAACTATATATAAAATCAGGCTTATTTTCCTAAACAATCAAGGTTGACTCCTCATCAAAACGATGAAAGAAGAGAAAATGGACCATGTTCCAATTGTGACACAAAGTGTTCCAAGGAGAATAAAGGAAATGAGAAGAAAATATTCTACATAGAATGTGAAGATGGACAATATCAAGAAGTGGAAACTTCACAAGATATATAGCTAAAAGAACATACTCCAACAATTTCTTGTCATGTGTTGGATGGCATCAATACCCCACAAACCCTCAATATAGAAGTTTTTATCAAAAAGAAAATGGTAACAATATTGATTGATTTAGGTATTACCCATAATTTCATTAATTACAATTTGGAAAAACTTCTTAATTTCTTTGTATATCCTACTATGGAATTTTAAGTGATGATTATAGATGGAGGTACAATAATTTTTTCATGAAAGTGCAATAATATATAGTTGAATATGGGGGGACATTTATTGGTTATCCCCATGATTGTAATCCAAATTTGTGTTGTGGATGTTGTATTATGTTGAGAAGTGTAGCTTGGGAGGTACTCCTACAACCACTGGGGTACTAGGTTTGTGAGGAGTTAACACACAAAAATGTGGTTTTGTGGACAAGGTACCTAAGAGGTGGACTTTGTACACATGTTGGTATGATAAAGATGCAATAGAAATAATATTTTATTTTAATTATTTTGTGAGGGAATAATAATGGAGTTAAGAGAACCTAAGTCAACGACCGTTGGAAAGAGATATAAATAAAGGAGTCTTGAGAAAAGTCTCACCATCATTTCAATTCATCTTGTTTAAAGACATTAGCCTAGAAAAGATTACAGACACTCAAGATGGCTAATCTAGGGCAGAGAAGGATGAGTATATTCCTTATCTAAGTAGACCGAGTTGTGGAAGGATGACATGTTTGTTTTAGTATGGTTATGCACATAAAGGAGAGTAGTAAGGAAGTTTTGTAAGGGGTCGAGTCCCTCTTTCTATTGAGTAGGGCCAAAGCCCTAATTTCCTATGCAAAGAGGGTAGAAATGTATGTAGGAAGGTTTGGAATAGGGTCAAGTGTCCTCATATCTAAGCTATGAAGGAACAAGAGAGATAAGGTTGAGATAAGGAAATCAGAGGCTATCTTAGTGGTCTGAATCTGAGGCAACCGAAGGCTGAGTATAGTCTGAACTGAAGGTGGCTATAGAGTGTTGGTGTAGGTCCAATAATATTAAGAGAAGTGGACAGAGTATCAATTTTCATGATTCCTAGGTAGAGGTTAGCAAAAGAAGTGTTGGGGCTATGTATTGTATTGGACGATTACAGAAAATTAGTTTTGGAAGTATGCTCATACATGGTAGTGTGGGAAATTATTTGTTGGGTTGTCGTACAATGATTTCATGAGAAAAATAAATATGATTTATTGTCTATGTTTGAGCTAATATATAGTGACTTTCAAGGAGAAGAATCATTATGAGAAGGATGATCATTTTGGAGGCTTATACATGTTTTTAATTGAAGGAGAAATTACAAAGTGAGCAGTCTGAGTGCAAAATTTTTGGAGCAGCAAAGACTAATGAGACATGTGGCAAATAACCTGCCAAGTTTTCAGTGACAAAGACAGTTGAAATGGTTGTTGCTTATAGTGTATCATTTTCACTTGCATAGGTTTAACTAGGCATTGAGGTCTCTAATGGAGGGAAATAGCTTGTTGATGATGCTAACGGACCTAACAACTTTCTTAAGACTCAATTCAGAAGAAAAAGTACAAAAAATCATGATCTTCTACTAAAACTTAATGCTTTGATAGCAGTGTAGTGATTGTGTTGTGTTATTGTGTCACTTGCTTCCTTTACCAAAAACTTGAAAAATAAAGGGGATATAATTGATGTTGGCTAATGTACTTGAAATAAAAAATAAAATGAAAAATTGATCTTGAGTACCTGTTCAAACTTAAACCTAAGATGCCTCAACTAACAAGTCTAATTTTCCTCTTTCTTCTTTCTCGTTTTCCTACAATGCCTCCTGCAACTATTGCTTTGAAACACTCAATTCCTTCTTTAAATAAATTTTTTTCTTGCAAATATTCTTCAGTTGTTGATGTAAGGAACAATTTGTCTTCACACTAAAAGAAAAAAGGTCATTGGTGAGGGTTATGGCTATGATGGACCTTTAAGGTCTGTCACCAATGTCACATATGGTGACAGTCTTTAAAAAAGCATTGTCATAAGTGTATATAGTGATGGTCCTTTAAGGTTTGTCACCAAAGAAATTTTCAATGACACTTTTGGTGAGGGTCATTAAAGGCTCGTCACTAATTCTTTATTTGGTGATACTTTTGGTGAGGGTCATTAAAGGTCCATCACTAATTCTCTCTTTCGTGACACTTCTAGTGACAATCTTTTATTGACCATCGCCAATGATCTTTTTGGTTACTTTTAGTGACAGTCAATAAATATTCATCATCATTGATCATTCCAATGAGTTTTTGATGACACTTCATGCTTGTGACAGACATTTAAGGTCCGTCACCAATGTCACATATGGTGACAGTCTTTAAAAAATCATTGTTGTAAGTGCACACAGTGATTGTACTTTAAGGTTTGTAACCAAATCCATTTTCAGTGACACTTTTGGTGAGGGGCATTAAAGGCCCATCACTAGTTCTCTCTTTGGTGACACTTTTGGTGAGGGTCGTTAAAGGCCCATCACTAATTCTCTTTTTGGTGACACTTCTAGTGACAATATTTTATTGACCCTCACTAATGCTCTTTTTGGTTACTTTTGGTGATGGTCAGAAAATTGTTCATCATCATTGATCATTCCAATGAGTTTTTGATGACACTATGTACATGTTACTATATTTTTTGTCAAAAGATAATGATTTAAGACCATTTTTCTGGAGTATTTTTCATTATGTGTCCAAGGTCATAGTGGTTATAATAGTCAATCAATTTGTTAAGAAGTAATTAGTGTGTACCATTTCTCTCAAGTCGTAATAATATAGTTTTCTTATGAGTCAACACATGATTAATCTCTATTAGGTTTATGATCTATAAAATTTCCTTTAAATAAAGTTCCACTAGTGTGTGTAGGAACTACATTATTTAGGACATAATCAACTCTGTCAATTGTATTAATGAGAGAGACCTATCACTTCTCAACACTCATGGCACACCTTAACATGCTTTGGAACAGTACACTAACATTCCTTGGAACCTCGCATGTCTTGGAACATCTTTGTACCTAAAATATCTTTGTACCTAGAATATCTTCCCATGAGTAGGACACCCAAGCACATGTTGGCATGCCCTAGCAGAGCGTAGAAATCCCCTATCATTTTTTGGCATGCCCTATAGTCCCTAGTAGGCCCTGGAACACCTTGGCATAATATCGCATTGGCAAACACTAGCACTTGGCACACATTGGCACTTGGCATGTATTGCAACATGTTATTAGTGTGCGTAGTATGCCCCTTTTGAAAAAGGTAAAGTCCCAACTTATTAACCCTCTTATGTGTTCATTTCCTTGCATTTTAGCTTGGTTAGTCCTTTTGTTGCCTTGAAACTCCTTGATGCATATTGAAAAACTCTGGCACCATGCACATCCTAGCATGTCTTAGCACTTGGCATGCCTTGGCACTGTTTGGCACATGTTAGCACACTGTTGACACCTAATCCTCACGATTGGGTGAATTTATGTAAATAGTTAAATTAGGAATGTGAACAGACATTAGGAGATGAACTGAGCAGCCACACCCTTTTGTATATAAGAATAGCCTTGCTAATGAATTAAATCGAATCAGTTTTACTGCCTATTGGAGAGTTATTGCCTGGCCTAACATGGTATCAGAGCCAACTCTCAAAATAAGTTGTAACTCCCTTCATTTTTGCTATTGTAGGTTGTACACTGGTCTCAGCGCTATCCCTCTATCGTTTTGAAGTGAGCGCTGTTCTCAACGCCTCTGTCCTCTATGTTTTTTCAATGAATTGGTATTGCTATGCATTTAACTGTATTATTGTACGCGTTTCTGAAGTGAGTGCTATCCTCAACACCTCTGTCTTTTGTTCTCTATGATGATGCATTTAACTGTGCTGGATTGAAATGAAAACGCTGTTGGATTGACTGTGTATCGTTGTGGTGTTACATTGAACGCTTGAATTGAACGTTGTTTCATATATGTTTGCTGCTACTGGTTCGAATGTTGCCTGAATGGTATACGTTTAGTGTTGTTTCATATATGTTTGCTGCTTTTCGGTGAATTTTTTTACTACCCTCCGTCGACATACCACTGTTAACGTTGTTGAAGCATGATGAGCCCAGCAGCGGAAGCGTGATTGTGAGTGCAGCGGTATCACAACTATTTTAAATGCTGCCTGAAAGCGTGATGAGCCCAAGCGTAATGAGCGGAAGCAGTATCACAATTTTTTTAATACTATCTGAAATATGTTTTGAAGCTACTGTTTTTAAATAAGTTCGAATGAGGTTTGACATGCCTAAACGGTATACGATCCAATGGTATGGTGAATGGTTTCAAATACATTTTGAATAGTTCAAATGCTGCTTTGAATAGTTTGAATTCCATTTGCTGCTTTGAATAGTTCGAATTTCAAATAAGTTTTGAGCGCTGGCCTCCATAACTTGGTTCACCCATAACTTGGTTTGATGCTTTGCCGAGGTTGACTACTGTAAATTACAGTTCAAATAATGTGCATGACCATGGTACTTATAGGATTTATATAAGATTTATAAGGTGACGTTTTATGAGAGTTATATGATGGACTTATATGAAACTTATATGAGGTTTATGTGAGGTGAATTTATACAATGATGGATTTATATTGGTCACGTTGTGGATTTGAAATCTTTTGAGAATGCCTTTTTGAGTACATTGGCAAAAGTATTCCTTTCTATCAGCAAAAGTTTTTTTTACAGAATGCATTCAATCATCTCCATGGTAGGAATAGTTCTCACTGGAAAGGAGAACTATCTTGAATGGTCTCGGATGATAAAACACACCCTCATCTTCAATGAGTTGTGGAAAGGAGTGTGTGTCAAAGAAGGAGACAATGACCCAATACAGCCTACCTAAGATAAAGAGCTCATCATTTGGGAAAAAAAGAATAGCAAAGCTTATGCATTAATCACAGCATCTGTAAATGAAGAGGTGAGTTGCCATATTTCATCATATTCAACTGCCTTTGAAGCCCTACAAAAGCTAAAAGAACTCTATGACTCACATTCTGCACTTGAAGTTGTCCAACTCATGATTAAACTCTTCACTCTTGAACTACAAAATAATGATCCTCTTGCTCTTGCATCTGAAGTAAAGTCTATAATGCATGATATCAAATCCACTAGGTGAGTTGGAATATCCCTCTTATGCTTTTTTCAAGCACTTTATCCAATTCAATTATTTGAGTCTTTGCAAGCAAAGGAAAAAATCTCAAAGATATAACCTTTGACTCTCTTGTGAAAAAGTTTGCTGAAAGAGAGAAAGCTTTTGGAAAGAAGACAACCCCTGAGTATTCTGAAGAGACTGTGTGCCTTGCTCATAAAGAAAATCATCTTGCTCAAGATTCTACAAGAGGAAGAGGTGGAAAAAGAGGAAGAGGAAGATATTTCAGAGGCATGGGGGGCAGACATTCTCAAGGAGAAAAGGCAGATTTACACTGTATTCACTGCAAAAGAAATGGATCACATGATGCATATACATGCAAGCTACCATGGGACAAAATTGAGCAGAAAAGAAACCAACAGAAAGGTAAAACTGATGATACAAACAAAGGTAAGGCACCTGAATCTGCTCACTATGTTGAGGCACAATGTAACATTGGAGTAAATGAATATTTGTTTAATGCTTCACTTACTTCCTGGAAAAATGATTGGTTGCTTGATTTAGGAGCAACCTATCACATGACTCGTAGAAAATATTTTTTTGAAGATTTCACTGACAATGTTGATGGAGCAGTATACTTTGTAGATCAGTCAAAAATCAAGCCATCAGGGCTTGGTACAATCAGGCTTAATAAATTTCCTAGTCTTCAAAACTTTCTTTTGGATCATGTTCTATATCTCCACAGCTCAAGAGAAACTTGATGTCCTTGGTCCACATCTGCGAGCAAGGTTACTCCATTCATATGTTTAATGGCAAGCTTGAGGTAAGAAAAGCATCTAACTACTCACTTGTCATGAGGGAAATAGAAGAAGAAAGGCTTCTCAAACTGCAAGGAAAATCTGCTCATGCACAACATTTCTCATACAATTCTCATCATGAAGAAGGTACACTTCCATCAAGTTTATTATGGCATGCTATATTTGGACATTTGAACTATGACAGTCTCCGCTTATTGAAGAAAAATGGTGTTGCTGGTTTGCCTACAATTCCTAGAAAACTTAAGCAATGTGATGCTTGCATTCTAGGAAAGCATAGCAAACAGTCTTTTCATGATTCACATTCAAGAGCACATAGGAAGCTTGAACTTATTCATTCAGATTTATGTGGTCCAATGCCTGTTCCTTCTGCAAATGGAAATAAATATATCATGACATTTATTGATGACTACACCAGAATGTGTTGGGTTTATTTATTGAAGAACAATCTGATGCTTTTCAAACATTCAAGAATTTTCATAAATGGATTGAAAATGATGCACAATCTCATATTGGGTCTATTTGCACTGATAATGGAAAATAATACACATCAAATGAATCTGAAAACTATCTTCGACAACATGGGATCAAACACCAAACAATTGTGCCTTATAATCCCCAACAGAATAAAGGTGTAGCTGAAAGAATGAATAGAACAATCTTGAATATGGTACGATCCATGCTTTTCTTCAAAAATGTAAAGATAATGTTTTTGGCTGATGCTGTTCTATGTGCTGCATATATAAAGAATAGATGTCCATCTAGTGCTATAAGAAACAAGACTCCTTATGAATTGTGGTATGGACATGTTCCTTCGGTAAAACATCTCAGGATTTTTGGTTCCACCTGTTATGCTTTGATACCAAAGGTACATAGAAAAAACTTGGTGCTAGAAGT